>JAJLRB010001991.1:0-75497 GCA_020976825.1 Odocoileus hemionus
CCGAGAAAAGGCCAAGTCTAGAGGAATACCAAGTTCAGCAGAGCACCTCGAGGAATGCCCCTTGTATCCCAAATTGCCTCAAGATGAAAGCTAATTCCCTGACTTACACTCAAGACGTAGGCCAACTTTCCACAAGCCCCTCAAGAGGAGGCTTCTCTCAGCAGTAGGTATGAGGGAGGGGCACTGAGTATGCTGCCTCAAGTGGCATATACCCCGAGAAGACCTGTCTCGAAAGAAGGCCGGGTTTCCTTGCAGTGGCTTGAACCCAATATAGTCTTTTCATCTCACAAAGTGACGGGATGGTCTCCACCACCTGTGAGATCCCTAGAGAAAAGCCCCATGTCCCCGACTCCTTTCGACGAAATGCGTCACATACCTCTGACACCTCGAGAGGGCACCGCAGAGCTCACACTGCTTCCTATTTTTGAAGGAGACGGTGCCTGACTCCTCTTGAACACTGACGGGAATCCCCGTAACCCAGCGGCGAATGGAAAGGGCCCCACTAGGTTCTCCCGACCCACCTCGTGGAAAGCGTCCCTTATGCCCTGCCAAAGCCCTCGAAGAGAATCCAGAGGTGGTCCCACGTAACTCGACAGGAGTCCTGACTTCGTTGAACAAAAACGAGTGATGAAGGGCCATCCCCGACTAAGTCTAGATGTACCCCTAGGTCCCCGCCGTCAACTCAGAAAAACATAACTTCCCCCTCCATGCGAGATGAGCCCGATCCCCTAGCACTGCAAGCAGAGCAATTCTGTGAGACCCCTAAAACATTCAGGAGTGGGCTTGCTGATGATCTGGCAATCTCAAGAAAACTTTCACAAGAAAGGAGGGACCCTGAGTCACCCAGCTTTTCGAAGGATTCCATGTACCAAAAAAACCTGAGTGAGGCCCGCTTCCCCCATTGACTCCAGGCCATCCCCGTTCCCATAAACCCCAAACCGTGGTTGACTCCTTGGGCAAATCCGGGGTTACGAAAACAAGGCCAAGTCTAAGGAATACAAGTTCACAGACATTTCGAGAATGCCTGTAACCCAAAATTGCCTCGAGATGAGACTGATTCCGGGCTTAGATCAAGCGTGGCCAACTTTCCAAAGCCTTCAAAAGGAGGCTTCTCCAGCAGAGGTATGAGGAGGCCCTGAGTTGGGCCCAAGTGGCAAACACCGAGAATCCCTAAAAAAAAAAAGGGGGGGGGGTTTTTTTGCAGTGGTTGAATCAGCTCATTTTCATTCACAATTTAAGGGATGTCTGCACCCCCTTTGAGCCCCAAAGGAAACCCAAAGCCCGACTCCTTCGACGGAATTTCAATCTCTAAAACCCGAGGGGAACCGCCACTGCTTCAAAAGTGACTTGCCCGACTTCCTGAACATTGACAGAATCCCAGTATCTTTGGTTTAGAAAAGCCCCGGGGTTCCCCCTCACCTTAGAACTTTCCTTTTTGCCCTGCCAAGCCTCAAGGATTCGGGGGTTTCCCTCGTAGGGGACGGGTCCTGACGTCGCTGAAAAAAACCGGGGGTTTAAAGGGGCCACCCCCCCCCGTCCGAAATGTACCCCGGGCCGGGCCAAAAACTGGAAAAAAAGAGCTTCCCCCTCCAAGCGGAAAAACCATTCCCCTGCACTGCATGAACAATCCGTGACCCCATGAAACCAGGAGCCTCGACTTGCTTGAAGGATCTGAAAAATCCCAAAAACCCTGTCACAAGTAAGGGGGCCGAGGTCCCCACCAAAACTCCGGGGAGCTCCTGACTAAAAATCAACTCGAGTGGCCGCTTCCTGCATTGACTCAGACCCACCCCATTCCCCCAAATCAAACAGACAGGGTTTAAACCCCTTTTTAGGAATCCAGGGGTTTCCCCCCAGCAAAATGCCAATTTTAAAAGAATACAATTTAGCAAGCACCCAGGAAATCCCTTGTCCCCCAAATTGCCTGAGTTTAGAGCTTTTTCCCGGTTTAAACTCAAGACTAGGCCAATTTTCCCCAAAACCCCCCAAGAGAGGTTTCTTCAGAAATAGGTTTAGGGGGGGGCCCGAGTTTGCGCCTAAAGGGGCATATACACCAAACCCCTGACCAAAGGGGGGCGGTTTTCCCTTGGTGGTTTGAATACAGGCTATCTTTCATTCCAAGTGAAGGAGCTGCACCCTGTGGAGCCCCAGAAAAGCCTGGGCCCCGACCCTTTCGATGGAACCCTCAAGCTTCTGACACCTCGGAGGAGCAAAGCTAATGCCAAAAAGGTGGGTGCCTGAGTCCTCTTGAAATTGACAGGAACCCCGAAACCCGTGGTTAAAGGGAAAAGGGGCCCCCTGGTTCCCCGCCTCACCTCGAAAGCTCCCTTTTGCCCCCCCAAGCTCGAAGGTTTCCGAGGGGGCCCTCGTAACTCAAAGGTCCGAGTCGCGAAAAAAACCAGGTTTAAAGGGGCCCACCCCCACCAAAACCGAAATGCCCCCGGTCCCCCCCGCAACCCCGAAAAAAAAAAGAGTTTTTCCCCCCCCAAGCAATGGGGCCCATTCCCCTGCACCATGAGAGAAATTCTTTGGCCCCATGAAACATGTCAGGAGCCCGCTTGTTTGATGGCCCGAGACTCCGCAAAAACTGTCAAAAAATTGAGAGGACCTGAGGTAAACCCCACAGGAAAAGGGCCCTGTCCCCCAAATCAACTCGAGATGGGGCCCCCCCGCTTCCCCTGCATTGATCCAGAGCCATCCCCTTTCCCCATAAACAACCAGTGGTTGACCCCTTTTGGGGAAAATCCAGAGGTTCCCCAACAACGTGCCAACTAGGGGAAATACAAGTTGGCAGAGCCCCTCGGGGAAATCCTGCCCCAAATTTGCCCTTGAGTTTAATGATTCCCGGGCTTAACTCAAGACAAAACCAACTTTCCCAACCCCTCAAAGGAGGTTTTCTCTAAAGCAGTAGGTATGGGAGGGGCCCTGAGTTTGCTGCCTCAAGGGCATAACACCGAGAAGCCCTATAAAAAAAAAAAGGCCCCGGGTCCTGCGTGGCTGGTACGGGCTTCTTCTCCAAAAGGGTGAAGGGATTTCTGCACCCCTTTGACCCTAGGAAAGCCCAAATCCCCCGCCCTTTCGAGGGGGAAACCTCAATGCCCCTGCACCCCAAACAGAACACCACGCTTCAAAAGGTGACTGCCTGACTCCCCAAACTTTGACGGGAAATCCAGTTTAAGGGTAGGGAAATCCCCGGGTTCCCGCCTCACCTGAAAAGCGTCCTTTGCCCTCCCAAGCCTCAAAAATTTCCCCTGAGGTTCCCTCGAAACGGAACGGGAGCCCCTGCTCCCAACAAACCCCAGGGTTAAAGGGCCACCCGCCAAAAATCGAAATGCCCCAGGCCCGCCAAACTGGGAAAAAAACCCATGAGTATCCCCCTCCAACGAGATGAAAACCCGTTCCCCCTCATGCATGAGAGCAATTCGGGGCCCAAAAAAATTTTGGGAGCTTCGCTTGCTTGATGGATCTCGGACAATCCGAAAGAACACGTCACAAGTAGGAGGCCCCCTGGGTACACCAGCTTCGCAAAGGGCCCATGTCTCAAATAAATCGAGAAAACCCGTTCCCCTGCTTTGATCCAAGCCACCCCCCGTTCCCCCATCAACCCGACCAGGGGTTTGACCCCTTTTTAAAAATCCAGAGGTTCCCGAAACAACGTGCCAAGTTAAAAGGAAACCAAGTTAGAAGCACCGGGGAAAGCTCTGAACCCAAAATTTTGCCTCGAGATGGGGGTATTCCTGGCTTAACTCAAGACGTAGGCCAATTTCCACAACCATCAAAAAGAGCTTCTCTCAGCATGGGTATAGGGGGGGGGCCCTGATTTGCGCCTCAAGTGGCATTAACACCGAGAATCCCTGACTCAAAGGAGGGGGGGTTTTCCTTGCAGTGGTGAATACAGGCCCCTTTTTCATCCACAAGTAAAGGATGACGCACCCCTGGGAAATCCCAGGAAAGCCCTGGCCCCCGACTTTTTCAAAGAATGCCTCAATCCCTCTGACACCTCGGACACGCAAGCTACTGCTTAAAAAGGTGCGGGCCGATCCTCTTGAAATTACAGGAACCCCAGACCTGTGGCTAAAAAGGGGGCCCCCGGGGCCCCCCCGCCTCCCCTCAGAAGCGTCCCTTTTTTTTTTTCCAACCTCGAAGAGATTCCGAGGGGGGCCCGTAATTAAGGAGTCCTGCGTCGCTGAACAAAACGGGTTTGAAGGCCATCCCCCGAAAACTCAGAATGTCCCCCGGGTCCCGCCGCAAACCCAAAAAACATGAACTTTCCCCCCCCAAGCGAGATGAGGCCTTTTTCCCCCTGCACTGAGGGGCAATTCCGGACCCCCCATAAAATTTTTTGTCGGGACCCCTCGACTTGCTTAAAAGGATCTCAAAAAAACCCGCAAAAACCCCACTGCACAATGAAGGGACCCAGCACCCAGTCGGGAGGAGCTCCGTCCCAAAAATCAACTCGAGTGGGGCCCCGCTTCCCCCTGCATTGACTCCAACCATCCCCTTTCCCCCAAAACAGACCAGGGGTTTTGGACCCCCTTAGCAACTCCAATTCCCCCGAGCAAAAGGGCCCAAATCAGGGGAATAGAAATTTTTAGCAGAGCCCCGAAAAAATGCACCTTGCCCCCAAATTCCCCTTGAGATTAGAGCTTTTCCCTGGCTTAGACTAAGACTACCAAAATTTCCAAAGCCCCTAAGGGGAGTTTCTTCACAGTGGGTTTTAGGGGGGGGCCCTGATTTGTCCTCAAGGGGCTATACACCGAGAACCCCTGACTCGAAAGGCCGGTTTTCCCTTGCAGGGTGTGACGGCCATCTTTCATGAAAAAAGGTAAAGGGTGTCGCATCCCCTGTGGATCCCTAGAAAACCCTGGGTCCCGCTCCTTTGAGGAACCCTCACTCCTTTCTGCACCTAAAGGGCATAGCTCACTGTTTAAAAATGTGAGGGCGACCCCTCTGAACATTGACAGGAATCCAGTATCCCTGGGGCTACTGGAAAGGCCCCGGGGTTCCCCCTCACCTGGGGCGCCCCTTTTGCCCGCCAACCTTTGAAGGGTTCCGAGGTTCCCTCGTAACTAACGGGGTCCTGGTCCCTGAACAAACCGAGGGTTTGAAGGGCCATCCCCCCAAACGAAAAATGTACCCGGCCCCCCCCAACCGAGAAAAACAATAGTCACCCCCCCTCCAAGCGGATGAAACGTTTTTCCCCCCATTTCATGCAGAGCAATTTCCCGGGGCCCCATAAAATGTAGACCCTTGGGCTGTTTGAGGGATCTGGAAAAACCGCAAGAAAACTGTCACAAGTAGAGGGGCCCTGAGGTACACCGCTCGCAAGGGCTCCATTTTAAAAAAATCAACTCGAAAGACCCCCTTTTCCCCTGCATTGTAAAAGGCCATCCCCCCCCCATAAAACACCCAGTGTTGACTTCTTGGGCAATCAGATTTTCCACGAAAACAACGTGCCAAGTCAGGGGAAATACCAATTCAGCAGAGCACTTCGAGGAACGTGGGTGTACGCCAATTCCCTCGAGATGAGAGCGTTTCCCCTGGTTAGACTCAAGACGTGGGCCCAACTTTCCAAAAGCCTTAAAAAGGGAGGTTTCTTCAGCATAGGTTGGGGGGAGGCCCCTGATTTCTCCCCAAATGCAATACACCAAAATCCCTACTCTAAAGGGGCCGGGTTTCCTTGCAGTCCCGTAATACAGGCTCTCTTCATCGCAAAAGGGAAAGGGATGTTGCATCCCCTGTGTTTTTAGAGAAAGCCAAAGTCCCCGACCCCTTTCGACAGAATGCCCATCCCTCTACACTCGAGGGGCACCAAGCTCACTGCTTAAAAAGGTAGGGCGCCGCCCTTCTTGAACATTGACGGGAACCAGGATCCTGTGGCAAAACGGAAAGGGCCCCTGGGCCCCCCCTCACCTGAAAAGGTCCCTTTTTCTTTCCCAAAGCCTCGAAGAGATTCCGAGAGGGCCCTGAACTGCAGGAGTCCTGACTCGCGAAAAAACACGAGGGTTAAAGGGGCCCTTCCGCCGTACTCGAAATGAACCCAGTCCCGCGGCAACCGAGAAAAACCATGAGATTTTCCCCCCCAGCGAGATGGGGCCCTTTTCCCCGCATGCATGAGAAAATTCCGGGCCCCCAATGAAACTGTCAGGACCCTTTGACTTGTTTAAGGATCCAACAACCCGAAAGAACACTGTCAAAGTACAGGGACCTGGGGTCACCAGCATACGAAGGAGCCATGTACCCCCAAATCAATCGAGTGGGGCCCCTCCCCTTTTCATTGACTCCAGGCCATCCCCTTTTTTCCCATCAAACACACCAGTGATTCACTTTAGGAACTCAGAGGTTCCCCAAACAACGTGCCAATCTGAGGATACCAATTTTAACAAGCACCGAAAAATGCCCTTACCCCAAATTCCCTGAATTGAGCTGTTTCCCCGGGCTTAGATCAAGAGTGGCCCAATTTCCACAACCCCCTTTAGAGGGGGCTTCTCTCACATGAATTTGGGAGGGCCCTTTAATTGCTGCCTCAATGGATATACACCGAAAGCCCTGACTCGAAAGGGGTTTTTCCCTTTGCAGTGCTTGAATACGCTCATCTTCTCTCAAAGTGAAAAAAATTTGAAACCCGGGGAAAACCCTTAGAAAAAAAGCCCGGGGTCCCCATCCTTTCGGGAAGGTCAAATCCTTTGACACCTCGGAGGCACACAGAGCTCCTGTTTCAAAAGGTGAGGGCCCTGACCTCTTGAACTTGACGGAATCCCATTTCCCCCGTGTTACGGGAAAAGGGGCCCGGGGGTCCCCCCTCACCCGAGAACTTTCCTTTTCCCCTTCCAACCCCGAAGGTTTCCGAGGTGCCCTCGTATCACGGATCCGACTCGCGAACAAACACGGGGGTTAAAGGGGGCCCCCCCCTTAACGAAATTGTACCGTCCCCCGCGAACTCGAGAAAAAAATAAACTCCCCCTTTCAAGGGAAAGGGGCCCTTTTTCCCTGCACTCATGCAGACAATTCCGTGACCCCCATAAAACTTGAGGAGCCTCGCTTGCTATGGATCAAAAAATCCAAAGAAAAACTGTCACAAGAAGGGGGGCCCCTGAGGTCACACGATGCAAAGAGCTCCAGTACCCCAAAACAACTCGAGAGGCCCCCCGCTTCCCGCTTATCCAAACCATCCCCTTTCCCCCCATCAAAACAACGGGCTTATCCTTTGGCAATCCAGGGTTCCCCCCAAAAAATCCCAAGCTAGAAAATACAAGTTCAAGAGCCTAAAAGCTGCTCCGTGTACCCAAATTGCCTCCGAGATGAGAGATGACTCCCTGGCTCTAGACTCAAAGACGTAGGCCACCTTTCCACAGCCCCCCTCCAAGAGGGAGGCTGCTCTCAGCAATAGGTTTGAGGGAGGGACCCTGAGATTGTGCCTCAATGGAGCATATAACCGAGAATCCCTGACTCGTAAGGAGGCGGCTTTCCTTGCAAGTGGCTTGAATACAGTTTGTCTTTCATCTCACAGCTGATGGGATGGACTGCACCACCTGTGGAGTCCTAGAGAAAGCCCTAGGTCCCCGACTCCTTTCGACGGAAGCCTCACATGCCTCTGACACCTGAGAGGCACGCAGAGCTCACTGCTTTCTAAAATTTGACGGAGTCCTGCACTGACTCCTCTTGAACATGGACAGAAAATCCCAGTATCACCTGTGGCTCCTGGAAAGGACCCTGGGTTCTCCCGACTCAACCTCCGAGAAGCGTTCACTTTTGCCTGCGGACAAGCCTTGAAGAGACTTCTGAGGTGTTCACTCGTAACTCGACTGGAGTCCTGACTTCGTTTGAACCAACACGGAGGGGTTGAAGGGCCATCCCGCCTGTAAGTTCGAGAATGTACCCCAGGTCCCCGCCGCAGCTCGAGGAAAGTGAAAAACAATGGGATTAACTCCCTCCATGCGGGGGGGAAGATGAGGCCCGTATTCCCCTGGCACTGCATACAGAGCAATTCCGTGAGCCCCCATTGAAACATAGTCAGGAGACTCGACTTGCTTGATGGGTAGGTCGAGTACAGTTCCGCAAGAACACTGTCACAAGTAGAGAGGTGACCCTGAGGTCACACCAGCATCGGCGAAGGAGCTCCATGTGCCCCAAATCAACTCGAGATGAGGCCCGCTTACCCCTGCATTGACTCCAGAGCCATCTCCCCTTTCCCCATTCAATACACGACCTGAAGGCTTGACTCCCTTTAGGCAAACTCCAGAGGTTCCACCGAGAACAACGGGCCAAGTCTAGAGGAGTACGCAACGTTCAGCAGGAGTCAACTCGAGGGATGCTCCGTCGTGACCCAAATATTGCCTCGAGATGATGAAGCTGAGTCCCTGGCTTAGGGACTCAAGACGTAGCCAACCTTATCACAAGCCCCTCAAGAGGAGGCTTCTCTCAGCAATAGGTATGACAAGAGGGACCTGAGATTTAGTCGGCCACAAGTGGGCATATACACCGAGATGCCCGTGTACTCGGAAAGGAGGCCGGGATTTCCTTGCAGTGCGCTTGAATACACGTCTCAGTGCTTTCATCTCAACAAGATCTGCAAGGGAGTCGACTGCATCCACCTACAATGGAGTCCTAGAGAAAAGCCCTAGGTACCCCGAAAACCTTTCGGCGTGGGAAAACGGGAATCACACAAAATTACCTCTACATGCCTCTGAGATCACCTCGAGAGCATGTGAGCTCACTGCTTCTAAAGGTGACGGTGCCGCTGACTCCCTCTTAACATTGACAGGAATACCAGTATCCTGTGGCTATGGAAAGGGCCCTGGGTCTCCCGCCTCACCTCGAGAAGCGTCCCTTTTTGCCCTCTGCCAAGCCTCGAAGAGATTCCTGAGGTGTCCCTCATAACTCACACAGGGAGTCCTGACGTCGCTGACAAACAGCGGAGTTGATGAAGGCCAATCCCCGCCTTAAATCGAGATAATGTACCCCAGGTCCCCCCCCGCAACTCGAGAAAAAAACCATGAGAATTTCCCCCTCCAAGCGTGATGAGGCCCGATGCCCCTGCACTGCATGCAGAGAAATTCCATAATCCCCCATGAAACATGTCAGGAGCCTGGACTTGCTTGATGGATGTCGAGACAATCCGCAAGAAACACTGTCACATGTAGAGAGGGTCCCTGAGGTCACACCAGCATTCGCGAAGGAGCTCCATGAGTACCCAAATCAACTCGAGATGAGGCCCCGCTTCCCCTGCATTGACTCCAGAGCCATCCCCTGTTCCCCATCAAACACGACCAGTGAGGCTTGACTCCCTTTAGGCAACTCCAGAGGTTCCCCCCCTGAGAACAACGGCCAAGAAGTAGAGGAATACCAAGTTCAGCAGAGCAACTCGAGGAATGCTCCGTGTACCCCAAATTGCCTCGAGATGAGAGCTGATTCCCTGGCTTAGACTCAAGACGTAGGCCAACTTTCCACAAAGCCCCTCAAGAGGAGGCTTCTCTCAGCAATAGGTATGAGGGAGGGGACCCTGAGATTGCTGCCTCAAGTGGGCATATACACCGAGAAGCCCTGACTCGAAAGGAGGCCCGGATTTCCCTACAGTGGCTTTGAATACAGGCTCATCTTTCATCTCACAAGGTGAAGGGATGTTTGCACCACCTGTGGAGTCCCTAGAGAAAGCCCCTAGGTCCCCCCCCACTCCTTTCGACGGAATGCCTCACATGCCTCTGACACTGACACTTCAAGAGGCATGCAGAGCTCACTGCTTCAAATTTGACGGAGCCTGACTCCTCTTGAACATTGACAGGAATCCCAGTATCACTGTGGCTACTGGAAAGGGACCCTGGGTTCTCCCGCACCTCAACCTCACCCTCGAGAAGCGTCCCTTTTGCCCTGCCAAGCCTCGAAGAGACTCCTGAGGTGTCCCTCGTAACTCGACAGGGAGTCCTGACTTCGCTGAACAAACACGAGGGTTGAAGGGCCATCCCGCCTGTAAGTCGAGAATGTACCCCAGGTCCCCCGCCCGCAACTCGAGAAAAACCATGAGACTTTAACCTCCAAGCGAGATGAGGCCCGATTCCCCTGCAGCTGCATGCAGAGCAATTCCGTGAGCCCCCTGAAACATGTCAGGAGCCTCGACTTGCTTGATGGATGTCGAGACAATCCGCAAAAACACTGTCACAAGTAGAGAGGGACCCTGAGGTCACACCAGCATCGCGAAGGAGCTCCATGTACCCCCTAATCAACTCGAGATGAGGCCCCCGCTACCCCTGCATTGACTCCAGAGCCATCCCCGTTCCCCATCAAACACGACCCTGAGTGGCTTGACTCCCTTTGGGCAACTCCAGAGGTTCCCCGAGAACAACGGGCCAAGTCTAGAGGAATACCAAGTTCAGCAGAGCAACTCGCGGAATGCTCCGTGTACCCCAAATTGCCTCGAGATGAGAAAGCTGATTTATCCCTGGCTTAGACTCAAGACGTAGGCCACATTCCACAAGCACCTCGAAAAAAACCATTTGCTCTCCAAGCCGAAGAGATCCGATTCCCCTCTTAATAAAGGGAATTCCTGACGCCTGAATAACAGTTAAGGGCCCCCCCCGTAACTCGAGAATACCCCACCCTGGGAATTGAAAAAACTGAGTTTTCCCCCCAAAGCGAGAAGGAACGATTCCCCAATCAAAGAGAAATCCTTTCCCCATGAACTCAGAGCCTCCGTTTTTAAACCGAACTGGCAAAAACCTTTAGAATCGAAGTTAAAAACCCAACATGCAAGCTCAAGTACCAATCAAAGAATGAGGGCCCCCCTCTTGACCCAAAGCCCCCCGGGAATTAAACAAAACCTTGGCTTGACTCAATAGGCAACTCCGGGGTCCCAAGTCCACCCAAGTTAGAGGAACCAAGTTTGCTTCTTCAAGGGAATCCCGTTACCCAAATGCTCGAAAGGAGGCGTTCCTGGTTTTTGATAACGTAGCCATCTTTTCAAAAGGGTGAAGGAGTTCTCTCACAGTGGGTTGAGAGAGGGCCCGAGTTGTCTTCAAGTGCATAAACAACCCTGCCGAAAGGAGGCAGTTTTCCTGCGGGTTGCTTGATTACACTCAAATTCAATCTCCGGTAGGGAGCGCCCCTGGGTACCCAAAGAAAGCCCATTCCCCAAATCCTCGAAAATTTCCTATCCCTCTACTCGACAGGGGCTAACTGCTCAAAAACAGGGGGTGAGGCCATCCCGCCCTACAGAAATACGTCCCCGTGACAAAAAAACCGGTTCCCCCCACCGGGAAAAGGACCTTTCCCTGCCATCTCAGAGTTTCCCGAGGCCCTGAAACCGAAGGAGCCTGACTTGCTGAATAAATGGGTAAGGCCAATCCCGAACTGAAGTAGGAAGGGCCCGGCAACCCAGAAAGGGGGCTTCCCCCCCAACGAGATGAGGGTTTCCTGCATTATCGAGCATTCCTTTCCCCATAAACACCAGGAGCTTGACCCCCCTTTAGAATCCGGGACTTCCCAAGAACAACGGGAGAGAGAACGGTTGGGGCAACCACCTCGGGAATGCCCTGTACCCAAATTTCCCGAGATGAGGTTTTCCTGCTTAATCCAGAGCATCCCCATTCCACACAAGCCCCCAGTGACCCTTTAAAACTCCAGAGTTGGACAAGGCCAGTCTAGTCCCAAGTTGCATACACCGAAGCCCGTGACTCAAATTGCCTGTTTAGATTTATTACTGGCTTAACTCACAGGCGGGTTTTCCCAACCCCTTTCGGGGGGTCTCTCAGCAAGAAAGGGCCCCCCCTTTTGTCGCAACCCAGTGCCTCAAAAACAAAAGGCACCAAGACCTTTTCCAAAAGGTGAACGGTATTTCTCTAAATTGGGGGATTCGCACCCCCTGTGGGTCAAAGGACCTGGTCCCCGACTCCCTCGGAAGCCCCTTTTTCCCTGCCACATCGAGAGGCCACGAGGCCTACTTAAAAGGCGGTCCTGATCCTCTTAAAACAACAAAATGAGACCCCCCTACGGGAAAAGGCCCCGGGTCCCCCCCCAAACTCGAGAAAAACTCCCTTCCCCCCTCCAAACGAAGGACCGGTTCCCCTGACTGAAAAGAGTTGTTTGCTGACCAAGAATTGCAGGGCCTCCCTTTTAAATGGATAACCCCCAAAACCCGCAAATGGAGAAAACAAGGACCCGCTCCAAGCGGTAGCCCAATCCCCGGGCACTGCCCCGGCATTGCTTGACCCCAAAGATTTCAGGTTTCCCTTCTTTTGAACCGAGCATGCAAAACGTTACAATGATAGGCCCCAAGGTTAAAACCGCATAAAGAAAGAGTCCATGTCACAAACAACCTCGAGATAGCCCGTTCCCCCAGCTTAGATAGAGCTACCCTTTCCATCAAACGAGAAATTTTACACCCTAAGGGGTTTGGGTCCCCGGTAAATTGAGTAGAGAACCAAGTTGCGGCCTCAGATGCCTTACCAAGCCCTAGAGAGAGACCGGTTTTCCCTCTTGCTAAACAGGCCATTTCTCTCACAAGGTCAAGGGGTTTTGTCCAGCAGAAATTTAGGGGAAAACCCTGATTTTTCGCCTCAATGCCATTTTTACCGAAACCCCATCGAAGAACCGGGTCCTCTCAAAGTTGCCTTTCTGCTCCTCTTTCATTACAACAATTGGGAGGGTGATCCGGTTGGTCCTAAAAAGGGCCCTTTCCCCCCCGCCCAAAGAAATTTCCTATTTCCTCTGAAACACGAAAAGCGGCTCTGCTCAAAAGGTTGAGGCCATCCCGCTTTAACCGGAATTCCTATCCGGGCACGGGAAAAGGGCCTGGGCTCCCCCCCTCGAGAATGGCCCTTTCCCTGCCTGACTCAAAAAAATTTCCCGTGTCCCGAAACAGAAGGAGCCTGACTTGTGCAAAGAGGGCTAAAACCAATCCCCCCTAACTGTATAAAAGGAGGGTCTGCCGCATTCAGAAAACCATAACCCCCCCCAAATCAAAATGAGGCCCGTCCCTCCCTTACTCAAACCCATTCCCTTTCCCCCATGAAACAGCAGGGCCTGACTTTTGGGGAACTCCAAATCCCAGAAACGCAAAGTAGAGGTTGATAAACCAGAATCCAAGAGACAAACCCAATCAGGAATGCCCGTTCCCCTTTTGCCTCAAGAGCTTTTCCCCTTTCCCCAAAAAAACCCCAAATTTTTCCCAACCCCTCAAGGGGCCCTAAAAAGGGAAAAATAGGGAAAACCAAATTCCGAGGAACCCGAGAAGCCCTGACACCAAAAGCCCTGTCTTTCCCGGGCTTGATTCAAGCTATGCCCTTTCCACAAGAAAAGGGAGGCTTCTCTAAAGAGTATAGAGACCCGATTTTGTTCCTGAAGGGAATACCCCCAAAGCCCTGCCCCCAAAGGAGGCGGGTTTTTTTCCGGGGCTTAATACGGTCTATTCACCTAACATTAAAGGGAAAACCGCTCCCTTTGGGGGTCAAAAGGGGCCCGGGTTCCCTTTTTTTGAGGAAACTCTTTGCCCCTGACACCTCGAGGGGTCCGAGTCCCTCTACGGTGACGGGCCTGACTCCCTGAACAAACAGGATTAACCAATCCCTTTAACTGGAACCCGGGTCCCGCCACCTCGAAAAAAACCCTTTGGAACCCCCAAGGGATCCGAGTGCCCTCAAACTGCACGAGAAAAAATCCCCCAAAAAAGGGTTAAAGGCAACCCGGCCTTTGAGAAATCCGAGGCCCCAAAGAACCCGAAAACCCATGAGAAGTCCCTCCTCCAAGTTGATGGGGCCCGAGCCCCAATCACAGAGAATAATTCCCCTTTGAACTTCCAGGACCCTCTTCCTTTTAAACCGACATTGGCGACTTCCTTTAGAAGGGTCCCTGAGTCAAAAACATCGCCAAGACTAGGAACCAAATTCCCCGAGATTGAGGTCACCTTCCCGAATTGCCCAGGAACCTGTTCCCCTTAACAAGATCAGGGGCCCTTAAACCTTTTTAGGATCCAGGTTCCCTAGAAAGGTAAAAAGGGGGGGAACCCAGTTCGCAGGATTAAAGGAAAGCAATGACCCGAAGGCCCGGATTTCCCTCCCTGGTTAAAACCCATAATTTTCAATTCCAAAGGTAAGGGAGGTTTCTCTGAATAGTAGGGAGGACCCTGAGTTCGCTAGAGGAAACCCAGAAGCTGACTTCAAGGCAGCGGATCACTGCTTAAAAGGGCCCCTTTTCTCTAAAATTGAAGGAATCGATCCTGGGTCCTTGAGGCCCTGGGCCCCGCCTCCTCGACGGAAGCCTCACAGCCTTGAAAATTCCCGAGGTCCCCGGTAACTGCCAGGGAGGTCCGACCTTGAACAAACGGGGTAAGTCCACATGGTTTCCTGGAAAGGGGCCCGGGTCCCCGCCCACTCGAAAAACTTTTTCCCTCCAAGTTGAAGAGGCCCGAGTTCCCTGATTCCGGGAGCCAATTCCTGCCCCAAACAGAGGTTGAAAGGCCTTTTTGGGGAACTCGAAAAATCCCCCAAATCAACTCGAGATGAGGCCCGCTACCCCTGCATTGACTCCAGAGCCATCCCCCGTTCCCCATAAAACACGACCAGTGGCTTGACTCCCTTTAGGCAACTCCAGAGGTTCCCCGAGAACAACGTGCCAAGTCTAGAGGAATACCAAGTTCAGCAGAGCAACTCGCGGAATGCTCCGTGTACCCCAAATTGCCTCGAGATGAAAGCTGATTCCCTGGCTTAGACTCAAGACGTAGGCCAGCATTCCACAAGCCCCTCAAGAGGAGGCTTCTCTCAGCAGTAGGTATGAGGGAAGGGACCCTGAATTGCTGCCTCAAGTAGCATATACACCGAGAAGCCCTGACTCGAAAGGAGGCCGGGTTTCCTTGCAGTGGCTTGAATACAGTCTAGTCATCTTTCATCTCACAAGGTGAAGTGATGTCTGCATCCACTGTGGAGTCCCTAGAGAAAGCCCTAGGTCCCCGACTCCTTACGACGGAATGTCTCACATGACTCTGACAACTCGAGAGGCACGCAGAGCTCACTGCTTCAAAAGGTGACGGTGCCTGACTCCTCTTGAACATTGACAGGAATCCCAGTATCCCTGTGGCTACTGGAAAGGGACCCTGGGTCTCCCAGACTCACCTCGAGAAGCGTCCATTTTGCTCTGCAAAGCCTCGAAGAGATCCTGAGGTGTCCCTCGTAACTCGACAGGAGTCCTGACGTCGCTGAACAAACACGAGGGTTGAAGGGCCACCCCCTCCGTAACTCGAGAATGTACCCCATTTCCCCGCCGCAACTCGAGAAAAACCATGAGACTTCCCCCTCCAAGCGAGATGAGAACCGATTCCCCTGCACTGCATGCAGAGCAATTCCGTGAGCCCCATGAAACATGTCAGGAGCCTCGACTTGCTTGATGGATGTCGAGACATACCGCAAAAACACTGTCACAAGTAGAGAGGGACCCTGAGGTCACACCAGCATCGCGAAGGAGCTCCATGGGCCCCAAATCAACTCGAGATGAGGCCCGCTTCCCTTTCATTGACTCCAGAGCCATCCCCCGTTCCCATCAAACACGAACTGAGTGGCTTGACTCCCTTTAGGCAACTCCAGAGGTTCCCCAGAACAACATGCCAAGTCTAGAGGAATACCAAGTTCAGCAGAGCAACTCGAGGAATGCTCCGTGTACCCCAAATTGCCTCGAGATGAGAGCTGATTCCTGGCTTAGACTCAAGACGTAGGCCAACTTTCCACAAGCCCCTCAAGAGGAGGCTTCTCTCAGCAATAGGTATGAGGGAGGGACCCTGAGATTGCTGCCTCAATGGCATATACACCGAGAATCCCTGACTCGAAAGGAGGCCGGGTTTCCTTGCAGTGGCTTGAATACAGTCTCATCTTTCATCTCACAAGGTGAAGGGATGTCTGCTTCCACCTGTGGAGTCCCTAGAGAAAGCCCTAGGTCCCCGACTCCTTTCGACGGAATGCCTCACATGCCTCTGACACCCCGAGAGGCACGCAGAGCTCACTGCTTCAAAATTTGACGGAGCCTGACTCCTCTTGAACATTGACAGGAATACCAGTATCCCTGTGGCTACTGGAAAGGGACCCTGGGTCTCCCGACTCACCTCGAGAAGCGTCCCTTTTGCCCTGCCAATCCTCGAAGAGACTCCTGAGGTGTCCCTCGTAACTCGACAGGAGTCCTGACTTCGTTGAATAAACACGAGGGTTGAAGGGCCATCCCCGCCGTAAGTCGAGAATGTACCCCAGGTCCCCGCCGCAACTCGAGAAAAACATGAGACTTCCCCCTCCAAGCGAGATGAGGCCCGATTCCCCTGCACTGCATGCAGAGCAATTCCGTGAGCCCCATGAAACATGTCAGGAGCCTCGACTTGCTTGATGGATGTCGAGACAGTCCGCAAAAACACTGTCACAAGTAGAGAGGGACCCTGAGGTCACACCAGCATCGCGAAGGAGCTCCATGTACCCCAAATCAACTCGAGATGAGGCCCGCTTCCCCTGCATTGACTCCAGAGCATCCCCCTTTCCCATCAAACACGACCTGTGGCTTGACTCCCTTTAGGCAACAAGGTGAAGGGATGTCTGCATCCCCTGTGGAGTCCATAGAGAAAGACATAGCTCCCCGACTCCTTTCGACGGAATGCCTCATACTCCTCTGAAACATCGAGAGACACGCAGAGCTCACTGCTTCAAAAGGTGACGGTTCCTGACTCCTCTTGAACATTTACCGGAATCCCAGTATCTCTGTGGCTACTGAAATGGGTCCCTGGGTCTCCCGCCTCACCTCGAGAATCGGCCCTTTTGCCCTGCCAAGACTCAAAAAAATTCCTGAGGTGTCCCTCGTAACACGAAAGGAGCCTGACGTCGCTGAACAAACACACGAGGGTTGAAGGGCCATCCCCGCCTTAACTCGAGAATATACCTGAGGTCCCCGCCGCAATTCGAGAAAAACCATGAGACTTCCCCCTCCAAGAGAGAGATGGGCCCGATTCCCCTGCACTGCATGCAGAGCAATTCCGTGATCCCCATGAAACATGTCAGGAGCCTCGACTTGCTTGATGGATCTCGAAACAATCTGCAGAACACTGTCAAAGTAGAGAGGGATCCTGAGGTCACACCAGCATTGCCAGGAGCACCATATACCCCAAATCAAATCGAGATGAGGCCCCGCTTCCCTGCATTGACTCCAGAGCCATCCCCATTCCCCATCAAATAGACCAGTGGCTTGACTCCCTTTAGCCAACTCCATAGGTGTGCCCGAGAAAACGTGCGCTAAATCTAGAGGAAAACCAAATTCAGCAGAGAAAACTCGAGGAATGCTCCGTGTACACCAATTTGCCTCAAGATGAGAGCTGATTCCCCTGGCTTAGGACTCAAGACATATGCCAACTTTCCACAAGCCCCTCAAGAGGAGGCGTCTCTCGATCAAGAGGTATGAGGGGAGTTACCCTGAGTTTGCTGTGCCTCAAGTGCATATCCACCGAGAAGCCCTGACTCGGAGGAGGCGGGTTTCCTTTTCCGTGGCTTGTATACAGCTCATCTTATCATCTCACAAGGTGAAGGGAGGTCTGCATCCCTTATGGGTCCCTAGAGAAAGCACGAGTTACGCCGAATCCTTTGGAACCGGAATACCTCACATGCCTCTGACACCTCGAGAGGCATGCAGAGGCTCACTGCTTCTCAAGGTGACAGGTGCCTGACTCCTCCTGAACATTGACAGGAATACCAGTATCCCTGTGGATACTGGAAAGGGCCCTGGGTCTCTCGCCTCACCTCGGAGAAGCGTTCTCTTTAGCCCTGCCAGCCTCGAAGATGATTCCTGACGTGTCCCTCATAACGCGAGTCACTGAGCTCCTGACGTCGCTGAACAAAACAGGAGTGTGTTGAACGGCCAATCCCCGCCTTACACCTCTAGAATATTCCCGAGGTCCCCGACGCAAACACAGAGAAAAAACCATGAGAAAATTCACCCCTCCAAGTGTGATGAGGCCACGAATGCCCACTGCACTGCATGCAGAGAAATTAAATAATCCCCATGAATACATGTCAGGAGCCTGGGGGGGACTTGCTTGATTGATCTCGAGGCAACCGCAAGAGAACCCTGACATCTCATGTAGAAGGTTCCCTGAGTTCACACCAGATTCGCCAAGGGAGCTCCGAGTACCCCAATTCTGCCTCGAGATGAGGCCCGCTTTCCCCTGCATTGAACTCCAGCTGCCATCCCCAGTGTTCCCGATTAAACACGATCAGTGGGTGACTCCCTTTAGGCAACTCCAGAGACAATTCCTGAGACGAACCACGTGCCAAGAATTGAAGGAAATTACCAAGTTCAGCAGAGCAGTTGAAGGAATGCAACGCGTGTACACCGAATTGCCTCGAGATGAGCGCTGATTACCCTGGCTTTGACTCAGAAGTATGCCAACCTTCCAAAAAGCCCCTCAATAGGAGGCTTCTCTCTGCAATAGGTATGAGGGAGGGACCCTGAGATATGCTGTCCTCAAGAGGCATATACACCGAGAAGCGATGACTCGAAAGGAGCCCGATTTCCCTCAGATGTCTTGAATACAGGCCTCATTTTTCACTCTCACAAAGGTTGAAGGGATAGGTCTGGCATCCCTCTGTGGTGTCCCCTTGAGAATCCTTAGGTCAACTGACTGCCTTTCGACGGAATTGCCTCACCATGTCTCTGACACTTCAAGAGGCACGCAGAGCTCACTGCTTCAAAAGGGTGACTGGGACTGACTTCCTCTTGAATCATTTGACAGGAATACCAGTAATCAACAATGGCTCCTGGAATGGGCCCCTGGTCTCCTCCCCTCCTCACCTCGAGAAGAGTCCATTTTGCCCTGCCAAGCCTTGAAGAGATTCCTGAGGTGTCCCTCGTAACTCGACAGGAGTCCAGACGTTGTCTGAACAAATCACGAGGGTTGAAGGGCCACTGCCGCCTGTAACTCGAGAATGTACCCCAGGTCCCCGCCGCAACTCGATGAAAAACAATGATTTATTTAACTGCTCAACGTGAGATGAGGCCCCGACTTCCCCTTGCACTGCATGCAGAGCAATTCCGTTAGCTACATGAAACTTGTTCAGGAGAACTCGACTTACTTGAATGGCTCACGAAACAAACCGCCGCAAGATAACACAGTCACAAGTAGAGAGGTACACTGAGTCACAGCAGCAACGCGAGAAGGAGCACCATGTACCTCCAAATCAACTCGAGATTGAGGCCCCGCTTACCCTGCTTTACTCCAGAGCCATCCCTCGTTCCCCATTAAAACACGACCATGGCTTGAACTCCCTTTGGGGCAACTCGCAGAATTCCCAATAACAACCTTGCCAAAGCTCTAGAGGAATACCAAGTTCAGCCGAGCACCTCGCGGAATGCTCGGTGTACCCCAAATTGTTGCCTTCGATATGAAAGCTTATTCCCTGGCTTGAGACTCAAGAGCGGTAGGCTCCAAGCATTCCACAATGCCCCTCAAGAGGAAGGCTTTCCTCTCTAGCAGTAGGTATAACAAGGGGCCCTGAATTTGCTGCCTCAAGTTAGCATACTACACGAGAAGCCCTGAATCGAAAGTAGGAGTCCGTGTTTTTCCATGCAGTGGCTTGAAGAACAGGCTCTTCTTTCATCTCACAAAGGTGATAGAGATGTCTGCTATCCCACAGGTGGAGTCCCCTAGTGAGAGAGCCCTGGTCCCCGATCTCCTTAGACGAAAATGTCTCACATGGACTCTGACAACTCGAGAGGCACGCAGACTCAATGCTTCCATAAGGGGTAGTGCCTAACTCCTCTTGAACATTGATCATAGAATCCCGGTATTACCTGTGGCTAATGGAAAGGGCCCTAAGGTCACTCCCAGGCACACCTTCGAGATGCTCCATATTGCTCTGTCAAGCCTCGCAGAGATTAATGAGGTGTCCCTCGTAAACTCAGACCAGGAGGTCTGACGTTCGCTGAATAAACACGAGGGTTGAAGGGCCACCCCACGCCGTAACTCGAGAATGTACCCCCCGCCCAATTTTCCCCGCCGCAACTCGAGAAAAACCATGAGACTTCCCCTCCAAGCGAGATGTGAAGAACCGATATTCCCTGCACTTCATGCAGAGCAATTCCGTGAGCCCCATGAAACATGTCAGTGAGCCTCGACTTTGCTTGATGATCTCGAGACAGTCAAATACGCAAAGAACACTGTGAGAAGTAGGATGGAACCCTGATGTCACACCAGCATCGCGAAAGGGGCTCAATGTACCCCTAATCAAATCGAGATGAGGCCTGGCTTCCCTTTCATTGACTCCAGAGCCATCCCCCGTCCCATTCAAACACGAACAAAACAGTGGCTTGACTCCCTTTAGGCAACTCCAGAGGTTCCCCTGTGAGAACAACATTGCCAAGTCTAGAGGAATACCAAGTTCAGCAGAGTACCTCGAGGAATGCTCCGTGTACCCCAAAGTGCCTCGAGATGAGAGCTGATTCTCTGGCTTAGACCTCAAGACGTAGGCCAACTTTTCACAAAGCCCCTCATGAGGAGAGGGTTCTCTCAGCAGTAGGTATGAGGGAGGGGCCCTGAGTTTGATGTTTCAAGTGGCATATACACCGACAATTCCCTGACACGAAAAGAAGGGCAGGGTTTCCTTTGCTTTGCTTGAAAACAGGCATGATCTTTCATCTCACAAGTTGAAGGGATGTCTGCTTCCACTGTGGAGATTCCTATAGAAAGCCGTAGGTTCCCGACTCCTTGCGGACCGAATGCCTAACAAGCCTCGGACACAAGGAAAGTCCCGGCAGAGCACTCTCTACTTAAGGATAGGACACGTTGCCTTGTTTCTCTTGAACATTGACAAAATAAAACCAGTATCCATGTTGGCTACTGTGAAAGCGCCCCATGGGGAAGCCCGCTCTAACCTCGAGAATCATCCCTTTTTGCCCTCCCATTCCTCGATGAGATTCCTGAGGTGACCCACGATGTAACTCGAGAGGAGTCCTGTACTTTCGCTGAATACAAAACACGCGGGTTGAAGGGCCATCCCCGCCTGTAACTCGAGAAAGTACCCCAGGTCCCCGCCGCACTCGGAGAAAAACACTGAAAAAATTCCCCCCTCCAAGGGATGGGGCCGACCCCTCCCACTTCAGCGAGAAAATTCCTTATCCCCATAAAAACCTGTCAGGAGCCTGATTTTGCTTGAGGGACTCGAGAATGCAAGAACCCTGTAAAGTGAGGGCCTGAGGTCACCCGATCGCCAAGGGCTCCAGTACCCCAAATCAATCGAGATGAGGCCGTTCCCCTTTTGATCCAGGCCATCCCGTTCCCTTTAAACACGACAGTGGTTTCCCTTTAGGCAACTCCAGAGTTCCCCCAGAACACTCCAAGTTGAGGAATACCAAGTTCAGCAAAATTTTTCGGGGAAAGGCCCCCGTGTACCAATTGCTCGAATTGAGGGATTTTTTGGCTTAACTCAAAGGTAGCCAACTTCCCAAAAAAGCCCTCAAGGGAGGGTTCTCTCAGCTTTGGGGTATGAGGGGGGGGCCCTGAGTTGCGCCCAAGGGGCATTTCACCGAAACCCCTGACTAAAAGGACCCCAGTTTCCTTCGGGGTTGAATCCGTTATTTTATTAAGGTAAAGGGATGTCTGCTCCCTGGGGGAGCCCCTTGAAAAACCTGGGTCCCAAATTTTTTGACAAAATGCCTAAAAAGCCTTGACATAAAGGACGCAGAGCTCATCTTCAAAGGGGCAGGTCCCTGACCCTCTTAAAATGGACGGGAATCCAGACCCTGGCTCTGGAAAGGGCCGGGGTTTCCCCCGCCTCACCTCGAAAAGGGTCCCTTTTCCCCTCCCAACTCAAAGGTTTCCCTGAGGTGCCTGTAATCGAAGGGCCCTGACTCGCTGAAAAACAGGGGTTTTGAAGGGCCCCTCCCGCCCAAAATCGGAATGTCCCCAGGTCCCCGCGCCTCGAGAAAAACAATGAGATTCCCCCTAAAAGGGGGTGAGCCGATTCCCTGATGATGCAGGAATTGTGGGGCCCATGAAACTGTCGGAGCCTCGACTTGTTATTTTTTTCCCGGGAAAATTCCGCAAAACACTGTAAATTGGAGGCCCCTAAGGACACCAGCATCCAAAGGGGCCCCAGTCCCCCAAAATAAACCCGGATGGGGCCGCTTCCGCATTGACCCAGAGCCATCCCCCTTCCATCAACACGAAGTGGCTTGACCCCTTTGGAATCAGATTCCCCCAAAAAAACTTGCCAGTTGTGAATACCATTTTTCAGCGGGAACCGGGAATCCCGTGTACCCCAAAATTGCTAGGAGGAAAAAGTGTTTTCCTGGCTTAGACTCAAGCGTAGCCGATCCCAACCCCCTCAGGGGGGGCTTCTTCTCAGTAATATGGGGGGGGCCCCTATTTTGCTCCCCGGGGCATATAAAACAGAAGCCCTGATCAAAAGGGCCGGTTTCCTTATTTTTTTAATCGGGGCATCTTATTCAAAAAGTAAGGGGATGTCTCCCCTCCCCTGTGGAGCCCCTAAGAAAGACCTGGGCCCCCCACTCTTTCGACGGAATGTTTAATCCCTGAACATCGAGGGGCCGCAGAGCCATCTTAAAAAGGGTGAGGGGCTGATTCCTTTGAACATTACGAAACCCGTACCCCTGTGGCTCTGGAAAGGGCCCCGGGGCTCCGCTCCCTCGGAATTCCCTTTTCCCCTCCCAACCCTCAAGGGAATTCTGGGTGTCCCTCGTAACCAAAAAGGCCCCTGATTGCTGAACAAACCGGGGTTTTGAGGGCCCCCCCGCCTAATCGAGAATTACCGAGGTCCCCCCGCAATCGGGGAAAAACATTGAGATTTCCCCCTTTCAAGGGGTGAGGCCGTTTCCCCTTGCACTGCATGCAGGAAATTCGTGTCCCATAAAATGTCGGACCCTCGATTGCTTGTGGATCTCGAACAATCCGCAAAAACCTGTAAAATAGAGGGGGACTGGGTTTTCAACCGCATGCAAAGAGTCATTCCCCCAAATAAATCGAGTTTGGGCCGCTTCCCCTTGTCCGAGCCATCCCTTTTTCCCTTTAAAAAGGGACCAGTGGCTTAAAACCCTTTAGCAACTAAGGTTCCGAGAAACTTTCCCAATTAGAGGAAACCAATTAGCGGGAAACCTGAGGAATGCCCGGTGTAAAAATTGCCTGGAGAGAGCTGTTCCGGGTTTTAGATAAAGACTAGGGAAATTTTCCAAAAGCCCCTCAAGGGGAGGCGTCCCATAATTTAGAGGAGGCCCCTGGTTTGCTGCCTCGGGGCCAATCACCGAGAAGCCCTGACTCAAAGGGCGGGTTTTTTTAATTTGCTTAATTTAGGTCTCTTTCATTCACAAGGTGAAGGGGTTTCTGCACCCCCTTGGGCCCCTAGGAAAAGCAAGTCCCAAATCCTTTGACGGAATCCTCAATCCTTGCTGAGGCCGGAAGTCACGTTCAAGGTGAGGGTTTCCTGACTCCTCTTGACTTTTACGGAATCCCATTTCCTGTGGTATAAAGGGCCCTGGGTCTCCCGCCTCCCTCGAGATTGGCCCTTTTGCCCTGCCAAGGGGGTCAAAAAAATTCCTGGTGTCCCTTACCGAAAGGAGCCTGACGTCGTTGAAAACAGGAGGTTAAAGGGGCCATCCCCGCTTAACTGGAATTTCCCGGGTCCCGCCGCAATTCGAGAAAAACCATGAGCTTCCCCCCCCAAAGGAGATGGGGCCCGTTCCCTGCACCATCGACCCAATTCCGTGACCCTGAAAATGTCGGAGCCTCGCTTGTTGAGGATCTCGAAAAATCCCAGGAACACTGTAAAAAGAGAGAGGGTTTGAGTACCCAGCTTGCAAGGGACCATTACCCAAATCAAATCGAGATGAGGCCGCTTCCCTCTTTGGGGCTCAGACCCAAACCCCTTCCCATAAAACAAAACAGGGTTTTACCCCCTTTAGCAACCCCAAGGGGGTCCGGGAAAACTGAAAACTAGAGGAAAAAAAAATTTCAGCAGAAAAAACTCGAGGAATGCCCCTGTACCCAATTTCCCTCAAGATGAGGGGTTTTTTTTTCCCTGGTTTAGACTAGACTAGCCAATTTCCCAAGCCCTAAAGGGAGGGTTTCTCAGGGGATGAGGGAGCCCTGAGTTTGTTTCCTCAAGTGGTATCACGAAACCCTGCCCGGAAGGGGGCCCGGGTTTTTTTTCCGTGGCTTGAACGGTACTTTCATTCAAAAGGTGAAGGGAGGTCTGCTTCCCTTGGAGTCCCTAGGGGGGAAAAAAAGCCGAGTTCCCCAAATCCTTTGGGAGGAATCCTCACAGCCTCTGACACTGAAGGAGCAGAGTCCCCTTCAAAGGGACGGTGCCTGATCCCCTTGAACTTTGACGGGAATCCAGTATCCGGGGTTTTTGGGGAAAGGCCCCGGGTTCCGCCTCCCCTCGAAAAGGGCCCCCTTTTTCCCCTGCCAACCTCGAAGAGTTTCCTAAAGGCCCTCTAATCGAAGGTTACTGCTGAAAAAAGGAGGTTGAAGGCTCCCCGCCTAACTCGAGAATTACCGGTCCCGGCAACTCGAGAAAAACCATGAAAATTCCCCCCCCAAAGGGGTGTGGGCCCGATCCCTGCATGATGCGGGGTTAAAATTTCCCCATGAAAATTGTCGGAGCCTGGACTTGCTGATGGATTCGAGAAATCGCAAAACCCCCTGTCAAATGAGAGGGCCCTAGGTCCACCGATCGCAAAGGGCTCATCCCCCAAAATCAACTCGAGATACCCCGTTCCCTGCATTGACCCCAGAGCTTCCCTTTCCCTTAACAGCAGTGGCTTGACCCTTTAGGAAACTCCAGAGTTCCGAGACCACGTGCAAGTAGGAAATCCAAAGTTCAGCAGAGCATTAAAGGAACCCCCTGTACCAAATTGCCTCGAGATGAGAGCTGATTCTGGTTTTGACTCAAAAAGTACCCAATTCCAAAAAGCCCTAAAGGGAGGCTTCTCTCAGCAATTTATGAGGGGGGGCCCCTGAGTTGCTCCCTCAAGGCATATACACGAGAAGCTGATCGAAAAGGGGGTTCCCCTACATTTTGGTTTTAATCGGGCTCATTTTTCATTCAAAGGTGAAGGGATGTCTGCACCCTGTGGAGCCCCTTGGAAACCCTGGGGCCCGACCCTTTTCGAGGAATGCCTAAATTTCCTCTGAACTTCAAGGGGCCGCAGAGTCATGCTTCAAAAGGTGACGGTTCGATCCTTTGAACTTTTACGGAATCCAGTATCCTGGCTCTGGAAAGGGGCCCCCCCTGGGGTCCCCCGCCTCACTCGAGAAGGCCCTTTTCCCCGCCAAGCTTAAGAATTCCTGAGGTGTCCCTGAAACCGAAGGGCCTATTTGCTGAACAAACCCGGGGGTTAAAGGGCCATCCCCCTTAACCGAAAATTCCCCCAGGTCCCCCCGCAATCGGAAAAAAAAATGAGATTCCTCCAAGGAGATGAGGCCGTTTCCCCTGACTGATGCAGAAAAATTTCCGGCCCATGAAATTGTCGGGAGACTCGATTCTTGGGATCTGAAAAAATCCGAAAGAACCTGAAAGTAGGAGGGACCTGAGGTACACGCATGCAAGGGCCCATTACCCCAAATCAATCGAGATGAGGCCGTTTCCCCCTGCATTGACTCCAGACCCATCCCCCCCAAAAAAGACAGTGGCTTGACCCCTTGGGGGCAACCCCAGGGTCCCGAGAAAAGTGAATCTAGGGAAACCAAATTAGCGGGAAATGGGGAAATGCCCCGTGTCCCCCAAATTTTGCTCGAGTGAAAGCTGTTCCCCTGGTTTAGATAAAGACGGGGGCCAATTCCAAACCCCCCAAAGAGGGGGCTTCTAATAGGTATGACAAGGGGGCCCTGTTGCTCCCTCAAGTGATATCCCCGAGAAGCCTGACTCAAAGGGGCCCGGGTTTCCTGCGGGGTTAAATACAGGTATTTTTCATCTCAAAAGGGTAAAGGAGTCGATCCCTTGGAGCCCCTAGAAAAAGCTGGGTCCCGATTTTTGAAAAAATTTCACCACCCCTTGACACTCGGAGGCAGGAGTCACTGTTAAAAAAGGGGAAAGTGCCTACTCCTCTTGAACATTGACAGAATCCCGTTTCCTGGGCTAGGAAAGGGCCAAGGTTCCGCTACTCGAAAAAGGTCCTTTTGCCTGCAGCCTCGAAAAGTTCCTGAGTCCCCTTAATGACAGGAGCCCTGACGTCGCTGAAAAAAGAGGGTTGAGGGCCCACCCCCCTACTGGAAAATTCCCCCATTCCCCCGCGCAACTCGAGAAAAACCATGAGATTCCCCCTCCAGGGATGAGCCCGTTTCCCTGCATTTAATGCAGAGAATTCCTACCCATAAAAAATGTCGGAGGACTTGCTGAGGTCTCGGGGAAAATGCAAGAAACCTTAAAGTAGAGGGGCTGAGTAAACCCCAGATCGCAAGGGGTCAGTCCCCCAAAATAAAATCGAGATGGGCCCCCTTTTTTCCTTTTCATTGACCAGAGCCCCCCCGCCCCATTAAACCAAACGTGGCTTGACCCCCTTTAGGCAACCCAGAGGTTCCCCCCAGAACAACTTCCAAGCTGAGGAAAAAACCAAAATTCAGCGAGAATGGGAAGCCCGTGTCCCCCAAATGCTCGAGATGAGAGCTGATTCCTGGCTTAATCAAGAGTACCCAAATTTTCACAACCCCCTCATGGGGGGTTCTTCAGCAAAGGGTTTGAGGGAGGGCCTGAGTTTGTGTTTAAAGGGGGCATATCCCCGAAACCTGACTCAAAAGGAGGGGGGTTTTCCTTTCAGTGGTTTAAATCGGTTATCTTTCATCCCCAAAGGTGAAGGGATGTCTGCCCCCCTGTGAGTCCGAAAAACCCTGGTCCCATCTTCGACAAAATGCCTAAAGCTCTGAACTGAAAGGCACGCAGAGCTCACTGCTTCAAAGGAAGGTCCCTGATCCTTTAAAACTTGGCAAAAACCCCGTATCCCGGGTTTGGGAAAAGGGCCCCCTGGGTTTCCGCCTCCCCTCGGGAGTCCCTTTGCCCGCCAACCTCAAAGAGTTTCCCTGAGGTGCCCTCGTAATCGAAGGGTCCTGACTTCCTAAAACAAAAGAGGGTTAAAGGGCCATCCCCCCCTAACCGAGAATGTACCAGGTCCCGCGCAACTCGAGAAAAAAAATGAGTTCCCTTAAAAGGAGTGGGCCGTTTCCCCCCTGACTGCATCCCGGAAAATTGGTGAGGCCCTAAAACTGTCAGGCTCGACTTGTTGTGGGATTCAAAACATCCGAAAAAAAACTTTTAAAATGAGGGGCCTGGTTTACACCAGCATCAAAAGGCTCCATGTACCCCAAATCAACCGAGATTGGCCGTTTCCCCCGCATTGACTCCGACCCCACCCCTTTTTCCCCCTTTCAACACGACCGGGTTGACCCTTTTTAGGCAACTCCAGATTCCCCCAAAACATCCCAAGTCTAGTGAATCCCAAAGGGTCAGAGAGACCTCGGGGAAAATCCCCGTGTACCCCAAATTGCCTGAGTGGAGTGACCCCCTGGCTTAGATCAAGAGTGGGGCGGTTTTTCCAAAAACCCCCTAGGGGGGGTTCTTCACAAAATATGAGGGAGGCCCTGGGTTTGCTCCAAGTGATATACACAGAACCCCTATCAAAAGGGTGGGGTTTCCTTCATTTTAATTTGGGCATCTTTCATCTCAAAAAGGTAAGGGATGTCGCTCCCCTGTGGAGTCCTAAAAAAAGATGCCCCCGCTCTTTCGAGGGGAATGCCTCAATCTCTAAAAAATCGAGGGGCACGCGAGCCTGCTTAAAAAGGTGACGGCCTGATCCTCTTATTTTAAGGGAATCCAGTATCCTGTGGTTACTGGAAAGGGCCCCTGGGTCCCCCCGCCTACTCGGAAGGCCCCTTTTGCCCCCAAACTCAAGAAATTTGGTGCCCCTTTTAACCAAAGGAGCCTGCCCGGTAAACAAACCGGGGGTTTGAAGGGCCTCCCCCCCTTTAATCGAGAATTCCCCAGGTCCCCCCCGCAATTCGGGAAAAAAAAACCATGGACTTCCCTCCAAGGAGTGGGCCCCGATTCCCGCATGCATGCAGGCAATTCCGTGACCATGAAACTGTCAGGGCCTCGATTTGCTTGATGGATTCAAAAAAATCGCAAAAACTGCAAAATAGAGGGGACCTAGGTCCACCAGCATTCCCAAAGGGAGCCCATTCCCCCAAAAAAAAATCGGATGGGCCCCCCTTTCCCCCGCATTGTCGACCCACCCCCCTTCCCCATAAACACGCCCAGGGGGCTTGACCCCTTTAGCAACTCCAATTTTTCCGGAAAAAGTGCCAAATTGAGGAAACCCCAAATTCAGAAAAAAAACTCGGGAATGCCCGTGAAACCAATTTGCCAAGATGGAGCTGATTCCCGGTTTTTAGATAAAGAATTGCCAATTTCCCCAAAACCCCCCTCAGAGGGGGGGTTTCCCCAAAAAGGGGTTTTTGAGGGAGGGAACCTGAGTTCTTCCCCCAGTGATATCCACCGAGAAGCCTGATCGAAAGGAGGGGGGTTTTCCCTTTTTCGTTTTTTTATCAGGCTATCTTTATCTACAAGGTGAAGGGGGGTCTGCCCCCTTGGAGCCCTAGAAAAAGGGAAGCCCCGACCCTTTGGACGGAATCCTACTCCTCTGAACCTAGGGGCAGCGAGCTCATGTTTTAAAAGGTGAGGTCTGACCCCCCTGAACTTTAAAAGGTCCAGTATCCCTGTGGCTAGGGGAAAGGGCCCTGGGTCTCCCCCCTCACCGAGAAGGCCCCCTTTTGCCCCCCAAGTCAAAATTTCCCTAAAGTGCCCCTCTAACCGAAGGCCTGCGTGCTGAAAACAGGGGTTGGGCCAATCCCCCCCTTAATCGAGTATCCCCGAGGCCCCCAGAAACTCAAAAAAAACCATGAGAATTCCCCCCAAGGGTGGGGCCCGATCCCCCTGCACTGATGCAGAGAAAATTTAATCCCCATGAAACATGTAGGACCCTGATTGCTTGATGGATTGAAATCCGAAAGAACCTGTCAAGTAGAGGGCCCTGGGGTCACACCAGATTCCCCAAGGGCCCCCAAATACCCCAAATCAATGAGTGAGGCCCGTTTCCCCCTGCTTTGCTCCAGAGCCCCCTTTCCCCAAAAACCGTCATGGTTGACTCCCTTTGGGCAATCCAGGTCCCCTGGAAACTTGCAACTGGGAAACCAAAATTCGCAGAGACAAGAAATGCCGTGTACCAATTTTGCCCAGAGAGAGCTGATTCCCTGGCTTAGACTAAAATATCCCAACTTCCAAAAAAGCCCTTAAAAAGGAGGCTTCTTCACAAAAGTATGGGGGGGGCCCCGGTTGCTCCTCAAGGGCATTCCCCCCAAAGAAGCTACTCGAAAGGAGCCGGTTTCCTCGTGGCTTGAATACAGGTCATTTTATTCAAAAGGTGAAGGGAGTCTGCATCCCCTTGGAGCCCCTTAAAAGAAATTACCCGACCCCCTTTGCGGAATCTCACATCCCTCGACACTTCAGAGGGAGAGGCTCACTGCTTCAAAGGGTCGGTGCCACTCTCTTGAACTTGACGGGATCCGTATCCTGGTTGGAAAGGGCCCGGGGTCTCCCGCCTACCTCGAGAAGGCCTTTTGCCCTCCCAAAACCCTTTGAAGTTTCTGAGGGCCCCTTAATCGAAGGAGTCCGAGTTGTGAAAAAAACCGGGTTTAAAGGGGCCACCGCCTTTAATCGAGAATTACCCGGCCCCCGCGCAACTCGAGAAAAACAATGAGATTTCCCCTCGGGATGGGGCCCCGTTTCCCCTGCACTGATGCAGAGAATTTAACCCATAAAACTTGTCGGAGTGACTTGTTTGTGGTTGGGGCAATCCGCAAAACCTGTCAAAAGTAGGGGGGCCCTGAGGTCACACAGATCGCAAGGAGCCCTGTCCCCCAAATCAACTCGAGATGGGGCCCCCGTCCCTGCATTGCTCCAGACCCATCCCTGTTCCCATAAAAACCGCCGTGTTTGGGACTCCCTTTTGGGGCACCCCAGGGGTTCCCCCGAGAAAAGTCCCAAAGTTAGGGAATCCAATTCAGCAAGCAAGGATGCCCGTGTACCCCAAATTCCCTGAGATGAAAGCTGTTTCCCCGGTTTAGATCAAGAGTACCCAATTTCCAAAGCCCCTCAGGGAGGTTCTCTCAGCATAGGTTGAAAGGGGCCTAAAATTTTGCGCTCAAGGGGATTACACCGAGAACCCCTGACTCGAAGGGGGCCGGGGTTTCCTCAGTGGCTTAAATACAGGCTCTTTTTCATCTCAAAAGGGGGAAGGATGTTGCATCCCTGTGGACCCCTGAGAAAAGCCCTAGGCCCCGCTCCTTCGCGAAGCTACATGCTTGAAAAACTCAAGAGGCACGCAGAGCTCATGCTTAAAAAGGTGAGTGTAACTCTCTTGAAATTGCAGAATCCAGTATCCTGTCCTGGAAAGGGCCCTGGTCTCCCGTCCCCTCGAGAAGGTCCTTTTGCCTGAAAGCCTGAAGGATTCCGAGGTGCCTCGAAACTCGAAGGAGTCTGACTTTGCTGAAAAAACACGAGGGTTGAAGGGCCACCCCCCGTAAACTGGAATGTCCCCCATTTCCCCGCCGCAACTCGGAAAAACAATGAGATTCCCCCCCAAAGGAGATGAGGAAACGTTTCCCCCTGCATTCTGGAGCAATTCCCGGCCCCCCATGAAACTGTCAGGAGCTCGACTTTTTGATGAATCTCGAAAAATCGCAAGAACACGTAAAGTAGAGAGGGTGAGTCACACCGCATCGCAAGGGCCAAAATGTCCCCCAAATAAAATCGAGATGAGCCGCTTTTTTTATTGACTCCGGCCCCCCCTTTTCCCCTTAACAGACGGGGCTTGACTCCTTTGGCAACCCCGGGGTTTCCCGAAAAACTCCCAAGTCTAGGGAATACCAAGTTCAGAGGACCTCGGGAATGCTCCGTGACCCAAATGCTGAGAGAAGCGATTCCGGCTTGACTAAAGACGTAGGCCCCCTTTTTCACAAGCCCTCAGAGGAGGGTTCTCTCAGCAGGGGTTTATGAAGGGGCCGATTTGCTGCTTAAAGTGCTATACACGAAAACCCTGACTCAAAAGGAGGCGGGTTTCCTTGCGTGGCAAAAATACGGTTTATTTTTTCATTCACAAGGTAAAGGGATGTCTGCTTCCACTGTGAGCCCCTAGAGAAACCCCTAGGCCCCCGATTCCCTTCGAGAATGCCCCCCAAGCTTGAAATGGAAAGGCACGAGAGTCACTGCTTCAAAGGGGGGTGCCTATTTCTTTTGAACTTTGCAGAATTCCGTATCCTGTGGCTATGGAAAGGCCCCCCTGGTTCCGCTCACCCGAGAAGCCCCCCTTTTCCCCTGCCAACCTCGAAGAGTTCCTGAGGTGCCTTTAAACCCAAAGGGGAGTCCTGACCGCTGAAAAACAGGGGGGGTTTGAAGGGCCCCCCCCTTAACTCGGAATGTCCCATCCCGCCGAAACCCAAAACGAGATAAAAAATAATTTCCCCCTTTCCAAGCGAGGGGGGGGCCGTTTCCCCCTGACTCATGCAGGGGGAATTCGTGACCCCAAAAAACTTGTCAGGAGCCTGATTGTTGAGGATCTCGAGAATTGCAAAAAAACTTTTAAAATAGAGGGGGCCCTAATTTTACCCCCGCATCGCGAAGGCCCCATGTCCCCCAAATCAATCGAGTTAGGCCGTTCCCCTCATTGACTCGAGCCATCCCCTTTCCTTTAAAACACGACCAGGGTTAAAACCCTTTGGCAACCCCAGGGGTTTCCCCCCAGAAAACTTTGCCAAGTTAGAAAATCCAAAGGGTCAGAGAGCCCCTCGAGGAATTTCCCGTGTACCCAAATTGCTGAGATGAGAGCTGATTCCCTGGTTTAGATAAGAGTAGGCTTTTTCAAAAGCCCTAGGGGAGGTTTTTTCAGCAGAATTGAGGAGGCCGATTTTGCGGAAAAGTGATATACCCGAAACCCTGCCAAAAGGAGAGGGTTTCCTTCATTTGTTTTAATTCGGCATTTTTATTCAAAAGGGTTGAAGGGATGTTGTCCCCTGTGAGCCCTAGAGAAAGCTAGCCCCCGACCCCTTTCGACGGAATCCCTAAACCTCTGAAACATGGAAAGCACGCGGGAGCCTCTGCTTCAAAGGACGGTTCGATCCTCTTGAACTTTTAGGGGAATCCATATCCTGTGGTACTGGAAAGGGGCCCCTGGGTTCCCCCCTACCTCGGAAGGGCCCTTTTTCCCCTGCAAAACTCAAAGAATTCTGAGTCCCCTCGTAAAACGAAGGACCCCCTGATTGGAAAAAACCGAGGGTTGGGGCCCATCCCGCCTTAATCGAGAATTCCCGAGGTCCCGCGCAATTCGGAAAAAAACCATGAGACTTCCCCCCCCAAGGAGGAGGCCGTTTCCCCTGCACTGCATGCGGAATTTCGTGCCATGAAACTGTAGGAGCCTCGATTTGCTTGATGGATCTCGAAAAAAATCCGCAAAACACTGTCAAATGGAGGGCCTAGGTCCCCCAAATTTGCCAAGGGCCCATTACCCCAAATAAAATCGAGATGGGCCGTTTCCCCCGCAGGGGCCCAGGCCCCTTTCCCCTTCCCCATCAAATGGACCAGTGGCTTGCTCCTTTTTAGAAACCCCAAAGGGGTCCCGAGAAAAGGGCAATCTAGGGAAACCAAAATTCAGCAAAAAAAGAAAAATTTGTGTACCCAATTTTTGTGGATGAGGCGGTTTCCCGGTTTTGATTAAAAGACTACCCATTTTCCACAAGCCCCAAGGGGGGGGTCCTCAAAATATGAGGAGGGACCCGGGTTTGCGCCCCAAGGGGCATTCACGGAACCCCGCTCGAAAGGGCCCCGGGTTTTCCCTTTTTCGTGGCTTAATCGGCTCATCTTTCATCTACAAGGTAAAGGGGAAGTCTGACCCCCTTGGGCCCCTAGAAAAGGGACAGTTCCAAATCCTTTGGAGGAAATCCTCAATCCTTTGAATCGAGAGGCAGCAAGCTCACTGCTTCTAAGGTGACGGTCCGGGACTCCTTGAACATTAGGAATCCAGTATCCCTTGGCAGGGAAAAGGGCCCCCTGGGCCCTCCCTCCCCTCGAGAACGCTTTTGCCTGAAAGCCTCAAGAATTCCTGAAGTGCCCCTCTAACCGAAGAGCCGCCCGGCTGAACAAACGGAGGGTTTGGGGGCCAAATCCCGCCTTAATTTGAGAATATCCCCGAGGTCCCCCCGGAATCGAGAAAAACATGAGATTCCCCTCAAGGGATGGGGCCGATCCCCTGCATGAGCAAAAAAAATTCCCTATCCCATAAAACCCTGTAGGACCCTGGACTTGTTTGATGGACCACAACCGCAAAAACCTGTCAATTTAGGGGCCCCTGAGGTAACACCGATTGCCAAGGGCCATACCCCAAATAATCGAGATGGGGCCGCTTCCTGCTTGACCCCAGACCCAATTTCCCCTTTCCCCCTTTAAACCGACTGGTTGACTCCTTTGGGCAACTCCAAGCCCCGGAAAAAGTCAAATAGAGGAAACCAATTCAGCAGAGAATCGGGAAGCCCGGGTACACCAATTGCCTCGGATGAGAGCTGTTCCCTTTGGTTAAATAAAAATATGCAATTTTTCAAAAGCCCCTCAAGAGGGGGCTTCTCTCACAAAGTTGGGGGGGGATCTGGATTTGTTTCCTCAAGGGATTTTCCCGAGAAGCTGACCGAAAGGGGGCCCCGTTTCTCGGGGCTTGTAAAAGTTTTATCTCACAAGGTGAAGGGAGGTGACCCCCTTGAGCCCCTTTGGAAACCGGGTTCCGAACTTTTTGAGAAACCCTCACATGCCTCTGCATTTCAGAGGCAGCAAGCTCCTGTTTAAAAGGTGAGGTGCCTGATCTCTTGAAATTGCGGGAAACCCCCAGTACCCCTGGCCCCTGGAAAGGGCCCGGGTCTCCGCTCCCAAAGAAGCGTCCTTTGTCCCCAACCCTTAAAGGTTTTCTGAGGTGTCCCTCAAACTGAAGGGTCTGCGTCGCGAAAAAGAGGGTTAAAGGGGGCATCCCCCCTTAACTCGAGAATTCCCCAGGCCCCCGCCCGCCCGAGAAAAAAAAATGAGATTTTCCTCCAAGTGGTGGGGCCCGTTCCCCCTGCACTGCATGCGGGAAAATTTTTCCCCATGAAACTTGCGGGAAACTGGATTGCTTGTGGATTCGAGCAATCCGAAAGAACCTGTAAAAGAGAGGGGCCTGGGTAAAACAGAACCAAGGAGCTCCTTTCCCCAAAATCAACTCAGATGAGGCCCGCCCCCTCATTGACCCCAGAGTTCCCTTTTCCCCAAAAACCGACAGTGGCTTGATCCCTTGGGCAACCCCAGGTTTCCCGAGAAAAAGTGAAAGCTAGAGGTACCAAGTTCGGGAAGCATCCAAAATGCCTTTGTCCCCAAATTGCCCGGAGAAGCGACCCCCTGGCTTGATAAAGAGTAGCCAACTTCCCAAAAGCCCCTAAAAGGGGGGGCTTCTTCAGCATTTTTTGGGGGCCTGAATTGCTGCTCAAGGGATATACCCCGGAAAACCCCGACTCGAAAGGGGGCCGGGGTTTCCCCACAGGGGGTTTGAATACAGGTCATTTTCATTCACAGGTGGGATGTCGCTTCCTGTGGAGTCCCTGAAAAACCCTAGGCCCGACCCCTTCGAGGAATGCTAAAAAAACTCTGAAACTAGGGCCCGCAGAGCTACTGTTTAAAAGGTGAGGTGCCGACCCCTCTTGAACATTGAAGGAATCCAATCCCGGGCTCTGGAAAGGGCCCTGGTTCCGCCTCCCCTCGAGAAGGTCCTTTTTGCCTCCCAAGTAAAGAATTCTGAGGTGTCCCTCGTAACGGGGAGTTAAAGTGTGAAAAACACGGGGTTAAAGGGGCCCCCCCCACCGAACTCGAAATGTCCCCCACCCCCCCGCAACTAGAAAACATGAGATTCCCCCCAAGGGATGAGGCCCGTTCCCTGACTGCATGAGGCAATTCCTTTGACCCCCATGAAACTGTCAGGTGCTCCGTGTACCCCCCAAATTGCCTCGAGATGAGAGCTGATTCCCTGGCTTAGACTCAAGACGTAGGCCTACCTTTCCACAAGCCCCTCAAGAGGAGGCTTCTCTCAGCAATAGGTATGAGGGAGGGACCCTGAGATTGCTGCCTCAATGGGCATATACACCGAGAAGCCCTGACTCGAAAGGAGGCCGGGTTTCCTTGCAGTGGCTTGAATACAGTCTAGTCTTTCATCTCACAAGCTGAAGGGATGTCTGCACCACCTGTGGAGTCCCAGAGAAAGCCCTAGGTCCCCGACTCCTTTCGACGGAATGCCTCACATGCCTCTGACACCCCGAGAGGCACGCAGAGCTCACTGCTTCAAATTTTGACGGAGCCTGACTCCTCTTGAACATTGACAGGAATCCCAGTATCCCTGTGGCTACTGGAAAGGGACCCTGGGTCTCCCGACTCACCTCGAGAAGCGTCCCTTTTGCCCTGCCAAGCCTCGAAGAGACTCCTGAGGTGTCCCTCGTAACTCGACAGGAGTCCTGACTTCGTTGAACAAACACGAGGGTTGAAGGGCCATCCCCGCCGTAAGTCGAGAATGTACCCCAGGTCCCCGCCGCAACTCGAGAAAAACCATGAGACTTCCCCCTCCAAGCGAGATGAGGCCCGATTCCCCTGCACTGCATGCAGAGCAATTCCGTGAGCCCCCTGAAACATGTCAGGAGCCTCGACTTGCTTGATGGATGTCGAGACAGTCCGCAAAAACACTGTCACAAGTAGAGAGGGACCCTGAGGTCACACCAGCATCGCGAAGGAGCTCCATGGGCCCCAAATCAACTCGAGATGAGGCCCGCTTCCCCTGCATTGACTCCAGAGCCATCCCCCGTTCCCCATCAAACACGACCTGAGGCTTGACTCCCTTTAGGCAACTCCAGAGGTTCCCCGAGAACAACGGGCCAAGTCTAGAGGAGTACCAAGTTCAGCAGAGCAACTCGAGGACTGCTCCGTGTACCCCAAATTGCCTCGAGATGAGAGCTGATTCCCTGGCTTAGACTCAAGACGTAGGCCACCTTTCCACAAGCCCCTCAAGAGGAGGCTTCTCTCAGCAATAGGTATGAGGGAGGGACCCTGAGATTGCTGCCTCAATGGGCATATACACCGAGAAGCCCTGACTCGAAAGGAGGCCGGGTTTCCTTGCAGTGGCTTGAATACAGTCTAGTCTTTCATCTCACAAGCTGAAGGGATGTCTGCACCACCTGTGGAGTCCCTAGAGAAAGCCCTAGGTCCCCGACTCCTTTCGACGGAATGCCTCACATGCCTCTGACACCTCGAGAGGCACGCAGAGCTCACTGCTTCAAAATTTGACGGAGCCTGACTCCTCTTGAACATTGACAGGAATCCCATATCCCTGTGGCTACTGGAAGGGACCCTGGGTCTCCCGACTCACCTCGAGAAGCGTCCTTTTGCCCTGCCAAGCCTCGAAGAGACTCCTGAGGTGTCCCTCGTAACTCGACAGGAGTCCTGACTTCGTTGAACAAACACGAGGGTTGAAGGGCCATCCCCGCCGTAAGTCGAGAATGTACCCCAGGTCCCCGCCGCAACTCGAGAAAAACCATGAGACTTCCCCCTCCAAGCGAGATGAGGCCCGATTCCCCTGCACTGCATGCAGAGCAATTCCGTGAGCCCCCTGAAACATGTCAGGAGCCTCGACTTGCTTGATGGATGTCGAGACAGTCCGCAAAAACACTGTCACAAGTAGAGAGGGACCCTGAGGTCACACCAGCATCGCGAAGGAGCTCCATGGGCCCCAAATCAACTCGAGATGAGGCCCGCTTCCCCTGCATTGACTCCAGAGCCATCCCCCGTTCCCCATCAAACACGACCTGAGGCTTGACTCCCTTTAGGCAACTCCAGAGGTTCCCCGAGAACAACGGGCCAAGTCTAGAGGAGTACCAAGTTCAGCAGAGCAACTCGAGGACTGCTCCGTGTACCCCAAATTGCCTCGAGATGAGAGCTGATTCCCTGGCTTAGACTCAAGACGTAGGCCACCTTTCCACAAGCCCCTCAAGAGGAGGCTTCTCTCAGCAATAGGTATGAGGGAGGGACCCTGAGATTGCTGCCTCAATGGGCATATACACCGAGAAGCCCTGACTCGAAAGGAGGCCGGGTTTCCTTGCAGTGGCTTGAATACAGTCTAGTCTTTCATCTCACAAGCTGAAGGGATGTCTGCACCACCTGTGGAGTCCCTAGAGAAAGCCCTAGGTCCCCGACTCCTTTCGACGGAATGCCTCACATGCCTCTGACACCTCGAGAGGCACGCAGAGCTCACTGCTTCAAAATTTGACGGAGCCTGACTCCTCTTGAACATTGACAGGAACCCCAGTATCCCTGTGGCTACTGGAAAGGGACCCTGGGTCTCCCGACTCACCTCGAGAAGCGTTCCTTTTGCCCTGCCAAGCCTCGAAGAGACTCCTGAGGTGTCCCTCGTAACTCGACAGGAGTCCTGACTTCGTTGAACCAAACACGAGGGTTGAAGGGCCATCCCCGCCGTAAGTCGAGAATGTACCCCAGGTCCCCGCCGCAACTCGAGAAAAACCATGAGACTTCCCCCTCCAAGCGAGATGAGGCCCGATTCCCCTGCACTGCATGCAGAGCAATTCCGTGAGCCCCCTGAAACATGTCAGGAGCCTCGACTTGCTTGATGGATGTCGAGACAGTCCGCAAAAACACTGTCACAAGTAGAGAGGGACCCTGAGGTCACACCAGCATCGCGAAGGAGCTCCATGGGCCCCAAATCAACTCGAGATGAGGCCCGCTTCCCCTGCATTGACTCCAGAGCCATCCCCCGTTCCCCCCATCAAACACGACCTGAGGCTTGACTCCCTTTAGGCAACTCCAGAGGTTCCCCGAGAACAACGGGCCAAGTCTAGAGGAGTACCAAGTCAGCAGAGCAACTCGAGGACTGCTCCGTGTACCCCAAATTGCCTCGAGATGAGAGCTGATTCCCTGGCTTAGACTCAAGACGTAGGCCACCTTTCCACAAGCCCCTCAAGAGGAGGCTTCTCTCAGCAATAGGTATGAGGGAGGGACCCTGAGATTGCTGCCTCAATGGGCATATACACCGAGAAGCCCTGACTCGAAAGGAGGCCGGCTTTCCTTGCAGTGGCTTGAATACAGTCTAGTCTTTCATCTCACAAGCTGAAGGGATGTCTGCACCACCTGTGGAGTCCCTAGAGAAAGCCCTAGGTCCCCCCGACTCCTTTCGACGGAATGCCTCACATGCCTCTGACACCTCGAGAGGCACGCAGAGCTCACTGCTTCAAAATTTGACGGAGCCTGACTCCTCTTGAACATTGACAGGAATCCCAGTATCCCTGTGGCTACTGGAAAGGGACCCTGGGTCTCCCGACTCACCTCGAGAAGCGTTCCTTTTGCCCTGCCAAGCCTCGAAGAGACTCCTGAGGTGTCCCTCGTAACTCGACAGGAGTCCTGACTTCGTTGAACCAAACACGAATGTACCCCAGGTCCCCGCCGCAACTCGAGAAAAACCATGAGACTTCCCCCTCCAAGCGAGATGAGGCCCGATTCCCCTGCACTGCATGCAGAGCAATTCCGTGAGCCCCCTGAAACATGTCAGGAGCCTCGACTTGCTTGATGGATGTCGAGACAGTCCGCAAAAACACTGTCACAAGTAGAGAGGGACCCTGAGGTCACACCAGCATCGCGAAGGAGCTCCATGGGCCCCAAATCAACTCGAGATGAGGCCCGCTTCCCCTGCATTGACTCCAGAGCCATCCCCCGTTCCCCATCAAACACGACCTGAGGCTTGACTCCCTTTAGGCAACTCCAGAGGTTCCCCGAGAACAACGGGCCAAGTCTAGAGGAGTACCAAGTTCAGCAGAGCAACTCGAGGACTGCTCCGTGTACCCCAAATTGCCTCGAGATGAGAGCTGATTCCCTGGCTTAGACTCAAGACGTAGGCCACCTTTCCACAAGCCCCTCAAGAGGAGGCTTCTCTCAGCAATAGGTATGAGGGAGGGACCCTGAGATTGCTGCCTCAATGGGCATATACACCGAGAAGCCCTGACTCGAAAGGAGGCCGGCTTTCCTTGCAGTGGCTTGAATACAGTCTAGTCTTTCATCTCACAAGCTGAAGGGATGTCTGCACCACCTGTGGAGTCCCTAGAGAAAGCCCTAGGTCCCCGACTCCTTTCGACGGAATGCCTCACATGCCTCTGACACCCTCGAGAGGCACGCAGAGCTCACTGCTTCAAAATTTGACGGAGCCTGACTCCTCTTGAACATTGACAGGAATCCCAGTATCCCTGTGGCTACTGGAAAGGGACCCTGGGTCTCCCGACTCTCACCTCGAGAAGCGTTCCTTTTGCCCTGCCAAGCCTCGAAGAGACTCCTGAGGTGTCCCTCGTAACTCGACAGGAGTCCTGACTTCGTTGAACCAACACGAGGGTTGAAGGGCCATCCCCGCCGTAAGTCGAGAATGTACCCCAGGTCCCCGCCGCAACTCGAGAAAAACCATGAGCTTCCCCCTCCAAGCGAGATGAGGCCCGATTCCCCTGCACTGCATGCAGAGCAATTCCGTGAGCCCCCTGAAACATGTCAGGAGCCTCGACTTGCTTGATGGATGTCGAGACAGTCCGTCCGCAAAAACACTGTCACAAGTAGAGAGGGACCCTGAGGTCACACCAGCATCGCGAAGGAGCTCCATGGGCCCCAAATCAACTCGAGATGAGGCCCGCTTCCCCTGCATTGACTCCAGAGCCATCCCCCGTTCCCCATCAAACACGACCTGAGGCTTGACTCCCTTTAGGCAACTCCAGAGGTTCCCCGAGAACAACGGGCCAAGTCTAGAGGAGTACCAAGTTCAGCAGCAGAGCAACTCGAGGACTGCTCCGTGTACCCCAAATTGCCTCGAGATGAGAGCTGATTCCCTGGCTTAGACTCAAGACGTAGGCCACCTTTCCACAAGCCCCTCAAGAGGAGGCTTCTCTCAGCAATAGGTATGAGGGAGGGACCCTGAGATTGCTGCCTCAATGGGCATATACACCGAGAAGCCCTGACTCGAAAGGAGGCCGGCTTTTCCTTGCAGTGGCTTGAATACAGTCTAGTCTTTCATCTCACAAGCTGAAGGGATGTCTGCACCACCTGTGGAGTCCCTAGAGAGAAAGCCCTAGGTCCCCGACTCCTTTCGACGGAATGCCTCACATGCCTCTGACACCTCGAGAGGCACGCAGAGCTCACTGCTTCAAAAAATTGACGGAGCCTGACTCCTCTTGAACATTGACAGGAATCCCAGTATCCCTGTGGCTACTGGAAAGGGACCCTGGGTCTCCCGACTCACCTCGAGAAGCGTTCCTTTTGCCCTGCCAAGCCTCGAAGAGACTCCTGAGGTGTCCCTCGTAACTCGACAGGAGTCCTGACTTCGTTGAACCAACACGAGGGTTGAGGGCCATCCCCGCCGTAAGTCGAGAATGTACCCCAGGTCCCCCCGCCCGCAACTCGAGAAAAAACCATGAGACTTCCCCCCCCTCCAAGCGAGATGAGGCCCCCGATTTCCCCTGCACTGCATGCAGAGCAATTCCGTGAGCCCCCTGAAACATGTCAGGAGCCTCGACTTGCTTGATGGATGTCGAGACAGTCCGCAAAAACACTGTCACAAGTAGAGAGGGACCCTGAGGTCACACCAGCATCGCGAAGGAGCTCCATGGGCCCCAAATCAACTCTCGAGATGAGGCCCGCTTCCCCTGCATTGACTCCAGAGCCATCCCCCGTTTCCCCATCAAACACGACCTGAGGCTTGACTCCCTTTAGGCAACTCCAGAGGTTCCCCGAGAACAACGGGCCAAGTCTAGAGGAGTAGTACCAAGTTCAGCAGAGCAACTCGAGGACTGCTCCGTGTACCCCAAATTGCCTCGAGATGAGAGCTGATTCCCTGGCTTAGACTCAAGACGTAGGCCACCTTTCCACAAGCCCCTCAAGAGGAGGCTTCTCTCAGCAATAGGTATGAGGGAGGGACCCTGAGATTGCTGCCTCAATGGGCATATACACCGAGAAGCCCTGACTCGAAAGGAGGCCGGCTTTCCTTGCAGTGGCTTGAATACAGTCTAGTCTTTCATCTCACAAGCTGAAGGGATGTCTGCACCACCTGTGGAGTCCCTAGAGAAAGCCCTAGGTCCCCGACTCCTTTCGACGGAATGCCTCACATGCCTCTGACACCTCGAGAGGCACGCAGAGAGCTCACTGCTTCAAAAAAATTTGACGGAGCCTGACTCCTCTTGAACATTGACAGGAATCCCAGTATCCCTGTGGCTACTGGAAAGGGACCCTGGGTCTCCCGACTCACCTCGAGAAGCGTCCCTTTTGCCCTGCCAAGCCTCGAAGAGACTCCTGAGGTGTCCCTCGTAACTCGACAGGAGTCCTGACTTCGTTGAACAAACACGAGGGTTGAAGGGCCATCCCCGCCGTAAGTCGAGAATGTACCCCAGGTCCCCGCCGCAACTCGAGAAAAACCATGAGACTTCCCCCTCCAAGCGAGATGAGGCCCGATTCCCCTGCACTGCATGCAGAGCAATTCCGTGAGCCCCCCCCTGAAACATGTCAGGAGCCTCGACTTGCTTGATGGATGTCGAGACAGTCCGCAAAAACACTGTCACAAGTAGAGAGGGACCCTGAGGTCACACCAGCATCGCGAAGGAGCTCCATGGGCCCCAAATCAACTCGAGATGAGGCCCGCTTCCCCCCCTGCATTGACTCCAGAGCCATCCCCCGTTCCCCATCAAACACGACCTGAGGCTTGACTCCCTTTTAGGCAACTCCAGAGGTTCCCCGAGAACAACGGGCCAAGTCTAGAGGAGTACCAAGTTCAGCAAGTTCAGCAGAGCAACTCGAGGACTGCTCCGTGTACCCCAAATTGCCTCGAGAGATGAGAGCTGATTCCCTGGCTTAGACTCAAGACGTAGGCCACCTTTCCACAGCCCCCAAAGAGGAGGCTTCTCTCAGCAATAGGTATGAGGGAGGGACCCTGAGATTGCTGCCTCAATGGGCATATACACCGAGAAGCCCTGACTCGAAAGGAGGCCGGGTTTCCTTGCAGTGGCTTGAATACAGTCTAGTCTTTCATCTCACAAGCTGAAGGGATGTCTGCACCACCTGTGGAGTCCCTAGAGAAAGCCCTAGGTCCCCGACTCCTTTCGACGGAATGCCTCACATGCCTCTGACACCTCCTCGAGAGGCACGCAGAGCTCACTGCTTCAAAAAATTTGACGGAGCCTGACTCCTCTTGAACATTGACAGGAATCCCAGTATCCCTGTGGCTACTGGAAAGGGACCCTGGGTCTCCCGACTCACCTCGAGAAGCGTTCCTTTTGCCCTGCCAAGCCTCGAAGAGACTCCTGAGGTGTCCCTCGTAACTCGACAGGAGTCCTGACTTCGTTGAACAAACACGAGGGTTGAAGGGCCATCCCCGCCGTAAGTCGAGAATGTACCCCAGGTCCCCGCCGCAACTCGAGAAAAAAACCATGAGACTTCCCCCCCCAAGCGAGATGAGATGAGGCCCGATTCCCCTGCACTGCATGCAGAGCAATTCCGTGAGCCCCCTGAAACATGTCAGGAGCCTCGACTTGCTTGATGGATGTCGAGACAGTCCGCAAAAAAACACTGTCACAAGTAGAGAGGGACCCTGAGGTCACACCAGCATCGCGAAGGAGCTCCATGGGCCCCAAATCAACTCGAGATGAGGCCCGCTTCCCCTGCATTGACTCCAGAGCCATCCCCCGTTCCCCATCAAACACGACCTGAGGCTTGACTCCCTTTAGGCAACTCCAGAGGTTCCCCGAGAACAACGGGGGCCAAGTCTAGAGGAGTACCAAGTTCAGCAGAGCAACTCGAGGACTGCTCCGTGTACCCCAAATTGCCTCGAGATGAGAGCTGATTCCCTGGCTTAGACTCAAGACGTAGGCCACCTTTCCACAAGCCCCTCAAGAGGAGGCTTCTCTCAGCAATAGGTATGAGGGAGGGACCCTGAGATTGCTGCCTCAATGGGCATATACACCGAGAAGCCCTGACTCGAAAGGAGGCCGGCTTTCCTTGCAGTGGCTTGAATACAGTCTAGTCTTTCATCTCACAAGCTGAAGGGATGTCTGCACCACCTGTGGAGTCCCTAGAGAAAGCCCTAGGTCCCCGACTCCTTTCGACGGAATGCCTCACATGCCTCTGACACCTCGAGAGGCACGCAGAGCTCACTGCTTCAAAATTTGACGGAGCCTGACTCCTCTTGAACATTGACAGGAATCCCAGTATCCCTGTGGCTACTGGAAAGGGACCCTGGGTCTCCCGACTCACCTCGAGAAGCGTTCCTTTTTTTGCCCTGCCAAGCCTCGAAGAGACTCCTGAGGTGTCCCTCGTAACTCGACAGGAGTCCTGACTTCGTTGAACCAACACGAGGGTTGAAGGGCCATCCCCGCCGTAAGTCGAGAATGTACCCCCCAGGTCCCCGCCGCAACTCGAGAAAAAAACCATGAGACTTCCCCCCCCCCAAGCGAGATGAGGCCCGATTCCCCTGCACTGCATGCAGAGCAATTCCGTGAGCCCCCTGAAACATGTCAGGAGCCTCGACTTGCTTGATGGATGTCGAGACAGTCCGCAAAAAAACACTGTCACAAGTAGAGAGGGACCCTGAGGTCACACCAGCATCGCGAAGGAGCTCCATGGGCCCCAAATCAACTCGAGATGAGGCCCGCTTCCCCTGCATTGACTCCAGAGCCATCCCCCCCATTCCCCATCAAACACGACCTGAGGCTTGACTCCCTTTAGGCAACTCCAGAGGTTCCCCGAGAACAACGGGCCAAGTCTAGAGGAGTACCAAGTTCAGCAGAGCAACTCGAGGACTGCTCCGTGTACCCCCAAATTGCCTCGAGATGAGAGCTGATTCCCTGGCTTAGACTCAAGACGTAGGCCACCTTTCCACAAGCCCCTCAAGAGGAGGCTTCTCTCAGCAATAGGTATGAGGGAGGGACCCTGAGATTGCTGCCTCAATGGGCATATACACCGAGAAGCCCTGACTCGAAAGGAGGCCGGGTTTTCCTTGCAGTGGCTTGAATACAGTCTAGTCTTTTTCATCTCACAAGCTGAAGGGATGTCTGCACCACCTGTGGAGTCCCTAGAGAAAGCCCTAGGTCCCCCCCGACTCCTTTCGACGGAATGCCTCACATGCCTCTGACACCTCGAGAGGCACGCAGAGCTCACTGCTTCAAAATTTGACGGAGCCTGACTCCTCTTGAACATTGACAGGAGTCCCAGTATCCCTGTGGCTACTGGAAAGGGACCCTGGGTCTCCCGACTCACCTCGAGAAGCGTTCCTTTGCCCTGCCAAGCCTCGAAGAGACTCTCCTGAGGTGTCCCTCGTAACTCGACAGGAGTCCTGACTTCGTTGAACCAACACGAGGGTTGAAGGGCCATCCCCGCCGTAAGTCGAGAATGTACCCCAGGTCCCCGCCGCAACTCGAGAAAAAAAACCATGAGACTTCCCCCTCCAAGCGAGATGAGGCCCGATTCCCCTGCTGCACTGCATGCAGAGCAATTCCGTGAGCCCCCTGAAACATGTCAGGAGCCTCGACTTGCTTGATGGATGTCGAGAGACAGTCCGCAAAAACACTGTCACAAGTAGAGAGGGACCCTGAGGTCACACCAGCATCGCGAAGGAGCTCCATGGGCCCCAAATCAACTCGAGATGAGGCCCCCGCTTCCCCTGCATTGACTCCAGAGCCATCCCCCGTTCCCCATCAAACACGACCTGAGGCTTGACTCCCTTTAGGCAACTCCAGAGGTTCCCCGAGAACAGTTGACCAAGTCTAGAGGAGTACCAAGTTCAGCAGAGCAACTCGAGGACTGCTCCGTGTACCCCAAATTGCCTCGAGATGAGAGCTGATTCCCTGGCTTAGACTCAAGACGTAGGCCACCTTTCCACAAGCCCCTCAAGAGGAGGCTTCTCTCAGCAATAGGTAGGTGAGGGAGGGGGACCCTGAGATTGCTGCCTCAATGGGCATATACACCGAGAAGCCCTGACTCGAAAGGAGGCCGGCTTTCCTTGCAGTGGCTTGAATACAGTCTAGTCTTTCATCTCACAAGCTGAAGGGATGTCTGCACCACCTGTGTCCTCTTGAACATTGACAGGAATCCCAGTATCCCTGTGGCTACTGGAAAGGGACCCTGGGTCTCCCCCTCTCACCTCGAGAAGCGTTCCTTTTGCCCTGCCAAGCCTCGAAGAGACTCCTGAGGTGTCCCTCGTAACTCGACAGGAGTCCTGACTTCGTTGAACAAACACGAGGGTTGAAGGGCCATCCCCCGCCGTAAGTCGAGAATGTACCCCAGGTCCCCGCCGCAACTCGAGAAAAAACCATGAGACTTCCCCCTCCAAGCGCGAGATGAGGCCCCGATTCCCCTGCACTGCATGCAGAGCAATTCCGTGAGCCCCCTGAAACATGTCAGGAGCCTCGACTTGCTTGATGGATGTCGAGACAGTCCGCAAAAACACTGTCACAAGTAGAGAGGGACCCTGAGGTCACACCAGCATCGCGAAGGAGCTCCATGGGCCCCAAATCAACTCGAGATGAGGCCCGCTTCCCCTGCATTGACTCCAGAGCCATCCCCCGTTCCCCATCAAACACGACCTGAGGCTTGACTCCCTTTAGGCAACTCCAGAGGTTCCCCGAGAACAACGGGCCAAGTCTAGAGGAGTACCAAGTTCAGCAGAGCAACTCGAGACTGCTCCGTGTACCCCAAATTGCCTCGAGATGAGAGCTGATTCCCTGGCTTAGACTCAAGACGTAGGCCACCTTTCCACAAGCCCCTCAAGAGGAGGCTTCTCTCAGCAATAGGTATGAGGGAGGGACCCTGAGATTGCTGCCTCAATGGGCATATACACCGAGAAGCCCTGACTCGAAAGGAGGCCGGCTTTCCTTGCAGTGGCTTGAATACAGTCTAGTCTTTCATCTCACAAGCTGAAGGGATGTCTGCACGTCCCCGACTCCTTTCGACGGAATGCCTCACATGCCTCTGACACCTCGAGAGGCACGCAGAGCTCACTGCTTCAAAATTTTGACGGAGCCTGACTCCTCTTGAACATTGACAGGAATCCCAGTATCCCTGTGGCTACTGGAAAGGGACCCTGGGTCTCCCCGACTCACCTCGAGAAGCGTTCCCTTTTGCCCTGCCAAGCCTCGAAGAGACTCCTGAGGTGTCCCTCGTAACTCGACAGGAGTCCTGACTTCGTTGAACCAACACGAGGGTTGAAGGGCCATCCCCGCCGTAAGTCGAGAATGTACCCCAGGTCCCCGCCGCAACTCGAGAAAAACCATGAGACTTCCCCCTCCAAGCGAGATGAGGCCCGATTCCCCTGCACTGCATGCAGAGCAATTCCGTGAGCCCCCTGAAACATGTCAGGAGCCTCGACTTGCTTGATGGATGTCGAGACAGTCCGCAAAAACACTGTCACAAGTAGAGAGGGACCCTGAGGTCACACCAGCATCGCGAAGGAGCTCCATGGGCCCCAAATCAACTCGAGATGAGGCCCGCTTCCCCTGCATTGACTCCAGAGCCATCCCCCGTTCCCCATCAAACACGACCTGAGGCTTGACTCCCTTTAGGCAACTCCAGAGGTTCCCCCGAGAACAACGGGCCAAGTCTAGAGGAGTACCAAGTTCAGCAGAGCAACTCGAGGACTGCTCCGTGTACCCCAAATTGCCTCGAGATGAGAGCTGATTCCCTGGCTTAGACTCAAGACGTAGGCCACCTTTCCACAAGCCCCTCAAGAGGAGGCTTCTCTCAGCAATAGGTATGAGGGAGGGACCCTGAGATTGCTGCCTCAATGGGCATACACACCGAGAAGCCCTGACTCGAAAGGAGGCCGGCTTTCCTTGCAGTGGCTTGAATACAGTCTAGTCTTTCATCTCACAAGCTGAAGGGATGTCTGCACCACCTGTGGAGTCCCTAGAGAAAGCCCTAGGTCCCCGACTCCTTTCGACGGAATGCCTCACATGCCTCTGACACCTCGAGAGGCACGCAGAGCTCACTGCTTCAAAATTTGACGGAGCCTGACTCCTCTTGAACATTGACAGGAATCCCAGTATCCCTGTGGCTACTGGAAAGGGACCCTGGGTCTCCCGACTCACCTCGAGAAGCGTTCCTTTTGCCCTGCCAAGCCTCGAAGAGACTCCTGAGGTGTCCCTCGTAACTCGACAGGAGTCCTGACTTCGTTGAACCAACACGAGGTTGAAGGGCCATCCCCGCCGTAAGTCGAGAATGTACCCCAGGTCCCCGCCGCAACTCGAGAAAAACCATGAGACTTCCCCCTCCAAGCGAGATGAGGCCCGATTCCCCTGCACTGCATGCAGAGCAATTCCGTGAGCCCCCTGAAACATGTCAGGAGCCTCGACTTGCTTGATGGATGTCGAGACAGTCCGCAAAAACACTGTCACAAGTAGAGAGGGACCCTGAGGTCACACCAGCATCGCGAAGGAGCTCCATGGGCCCCAAATCAACTCGAGATGAGGCCCGCTTCTTCCCCTGCATTGACTCCAGAGCCATCCCCCGTTCCCCATCAAACACGACCTGAGGCTTGACTCCCTTTAGGCAACTCCAGAGGTTCCCCGAGAACAACGGGCCAAGTCTAGAGGAGTACCAAGTTCAGCAGAGCAACTCGAGGACTGCTCCGTGTACCCCAAATTGCCTCGAGATGAGAGCTGATTCCCTGGCTTAGACTCAAGACGTAGGCCACCTTTCCACAAGCCCCTCAAGAGGAGGCTTCTCTCAGCAATAGGTATGAGGGAGGGACCCTGAGATTGCTGCCTCAATGGGCATATACACCGAGAAGCCCTGACTCGAAAGGAGGCCGGCTTTCCTTGCAGTGGCTTGAATACAGTCTAGTCTTTCATCTCACAAGCTGAAGGGATGTCTGCACCACCTGTGGAGTCCCTAGAGAAAGCCCTAGGTCCCCGATCCTTTCGACGGAATGCCTCACATGCCTCTGACACCTCGAGAGGCACGCAGAGCTCACTGCTTCAAAATTTGACGGAGCCTGACTCCTCTTGAACATTGACAGGAATCCCAGTATCCCTGTGGCTACTGGAAAGGGACCCTGGGTCTCCCGACTCACCTCGAGAAGCGTTCCTTTTGCCCTGCCAAGCCTCGAAGAGACTCCTGAGGTGTCCCTCGTAACTCGACAGGAGTCCTGACTTCGTTGAACCAACACGAGGGTTGAAGGGCCATCCCCGCCGTAAGTCGAGAATGTACCCCAGGTCCCCGCCGCAACTCGAGAAAAACCCATGAGACTTCCCCCTCCAAGCGAGATGAGGCCCGATTCCCCTGCACTGCATGCAGAGCAATTCCGTGAGCCCCCTGAAACATGTCAGGAGCCTCGACTTGCTTGATGGATGTCGAGAGACAGTCCGCAAAAACACTGTCACAAGTAGAGAGGGACCCTGAGGTCACACCAGCATCGCGAAGGAGCTCCATGGGCCCCAAATCAACTCGAGATGAGGCCCGCTTCCCCTGCATTGACTCCAGAGCCATCCCCCGTTCCCCATCAAACACGACCTGAGGCTTGACTCCCTTTAGGCAACTCCAGAGGTTCCCCGAGAACAACGGGCCAAGTCTAGAGGAGTACCAAGTTCAGCAGAGCAACTCGAGGACTGCTCCGTGTACCCCAAATTGCCTCGAGATGAGAGCTGATTCCCTGGCTTAGACTCAAGACGTAGGCCACCTTTCCACAAGCCCCTCAAGAGGAGGCTTCTCTCAGCAATAGGTATGAGGGAGGGACCCTGAGATTGCTGCCTCAATGGGCATATACACCGAGAAGCCCTGACTCGAAAGGAGGCCGGCTTTCCTTGCAGTGGCTTGAATACAGTCTAGTCTTTCATCTCACAAGCTGAAGGGATGTCTGCACCACCTGTGGAGTCCCTAGAGAAAGCCCTAGGTCCCCGACTCCTTTCGACGGAATGCCTCACATGCCTCTGACACCTCGAGAGGCACGCAGAGCTCACTGCTTCAAAATTTGACGGAGCCTGACTCCTCTTGAACATTGACAGGAATCCCAGTATCCCTGTGGCTACTGGAAAGGGACCCTGGGTCTCCAGGGACCCTGAGGTCACACCAGCATCGCGAAGGAGCTCCATGGGCCCCAAATCAACTCGAGATGAGGCCCGCTTCCCCTGCATTGACTCCAGAGCCATCCCCCGTTCCCCATCAAACACGACCTGAGGCTTGACTCCCTTTAGGCAACTCAGAGGTTCCCCCGAGAACAAACGGGCCAAGTCTAGAGGAGTACCAAGTTCAGCAGAGCAACTCGAGGACTGCTCCGTGTACCCCAAATTTGCCTCGAGATGAGAGCTGATTCCCTGCTTAGACTCAAGGACGTAGGCCACCTTTCCACAAGCCCCTCAAGAGGAGGATTCTCTCAGCAATAGGTATGAGGGAGGGACCCTGAGATTGCTGCCTCAATGGGCATATACACCGAGAAGCCCTGACACTCGAAAGGAGGCCGGGTTTCCTTGCAGGGTCCCCGACTCCTTTCGACGGAATGCCTCACATGCCTCTGACAACCTCGAGAGGCACGCAGAGCTCACTGCTTCAAAATTTGACGGAGCCTGACTCCTCTTGAACATTTGACAGGAATCCCAGTATCCCTGTGGCTACTGGCAAAGGGAACCCTGGGGTCTCCTCGATCTCAACTCTCAGAGAAGCGTCCTTTTTCTGCCCTGCCAAGCCTCGACGACAGACTCCTGAAGTTGTTCCCACGTAACTCGACAGGACTCCTTACTTCGTGAAGCAGAACACACGAGGGTTGAAGGTGCCAGTCCCCGCGGCGTAAAGTGAGGAATTTAACCCAAGGTCCACGCCCGCAAACTCGAGGAAAAACAATGAGACTTCCCCCTCCCAAGCGAGGATGTAGGCCCCGATTCCCCTGCTCTGCATGCAGTGCCAAGTTTCCCGTGATGCCCACCCGGAAAAATGTCAGGAAGACCTTCGACTTGCTTGGTTGGATGCTCGAGACAGTCCGCAAAACTATCACTGCGTCACAGGCGTGACAAAGGGGGACCCTGAGGTCACACCAGTGTGCATTCGCGAAAGAAGCTCCATGGGATCCGCAAATCATCACGAGATGAGGCGCCCCGCTTCACCTCCCCTGACAATTCGACTCCAGACGCCATCACACAGCTCCCCCTCAAGCCACGACCCTGAGGCTTGACTCCCTTTAGGCAACTTCCAGAGGTCTCCCGGAGGGACAACGGCGCCAAGTTCTAGACGAGTACCAAGCCTACAGCAGTGCAACTCGAGGACTGCTCGTGTAACCGCACAATTGCGCCTCGAGATCAGAGCTGATTACCCTGTACTTAGACTCAAAGACGTAGGGCCACCTTTCCACAAGGCCCCTCAAGTGGAGGGCTTCTCTCAAGCAATAGGAATGAGGGAGAGGACCCTGAGATTGAGCAGCCTTCAATGGGCATATATACACCGAGAAAGCCTTGCTCGAAAGGAGGCCGGGTTTCCTTGCAGTGGCTTGAATACAGTCACTAGTCTTTTCATATCACATCGGTGAAAGGGATTGTCTGCACCACCTGTGGAGTTCCCTGTAGAGAAAGCCCTAGAGATCCCCTGAATCATTTCGTACGGATTGGTCCTCACTTGCACTCTGATCGCACCCCCAGCAAGCACGCAGAGCTCACTGCTTCAAAATTTGACGGCAGCCTCCTGACACTTCCATCTCTTTGAACATTGACAGGAAAATCCCAGTATTCCCATGTGGCTCACTGGAAAAGTGGACCCCTGGCGTCCTTCCGAACTCACCTCGGAAGAAGCGTCCCTTTGTTGCCTCTGGCCAAGACTCGAAGAAGACCTCCTGAGGTGTCCTTACGTCCCAACTCGAACAGGAGTCTGAACTTCGTTGAATACTTAGACACGAGGGTTCCGAAAGGGCCATCCCCGCCGGTAAGTCAAGAATTGTACCCCAGGTCCCCGCCGTAACTTGGGAGAAATACACCATGAGATCTTTCCCCTCCCAAGCGAGCTGAAGGCCCGATTCCACTGCACTGCATGCCGAGCAATTGCCGAGAGCTCCCCTGAAACATGTCGGGGGCTCGGACTTGCCTTGATGGATGTCGAGACCAGTCCGCAAAAAACACTGTCACAAGGAGAAGAGGGAATCCTAGGACGCTTCACCGGCCAGCATCGCGAAGGAGCTCCATGGGCCCCAAATCAACTCGAGATATGAGGCCCGCTCTTCCCCCTGCATTGACTCCAGAGCCATCCCCAGTTCCCAATCAAACACGACTTGAGGCTTGGACTGCCTTAGGCAACTCCAGAGGTTCCCCGAGAACAACGGGCCAAGTCTAGACGAGTACCAGTTCAGCAGAGCAACTCGAGGACTGCTCCGTGTAACCCCCAAATTGCCTCAAGATGAGAGCTGATTCCCTGGCTTAGACTCAAGAGACGTAGGCCACCGTTTTCGCGCCACAGTCCCCTCAAGAGGAGGCTCTTCTCTCAGCCAATCTAGGTATGTAGGGAGGGGACCCTGAGATTGCTTCGCCTCAATGGGCATATACACACGAGAAAGCCCCTGACTCGAAAGGAGGCCGGGTTTCATTAGACCCCTTGCAGTGGCTTGAATACAGTCTAGTCTTTCATCTCACAAGGTGAAGGGATGTCTGCACCACCTGGTGGAGTCCTAGCTAGAGAAAGCCCTAGGTCCCTGACTGGCTTTCGACTGAATGCCTACACGATGCCTCTGAACCGCGTGACCGAAGGCACGCAGAGCTCACTGCTTCAAAATTTGACGGAGCCTGACTTCCTCTTGAACATTGACAGGAATCCCAGTATCCTGTGGTGCTACTGGAAAGGGACCCCTGGGTCTCCCGACTCACCTCGGAAGAAAGCGTCCCTTTTTGTTGCCTGCCAAGCCTCGAAGAGGACTCCGTGAGGTGTCCCTCGTAACTCGACAGGAACTCCTGACTTCGTTGAACAAAACAGCGAGGGTTGAAGGGCCATCCCCACCGCCGTAAGTCGTGAATGTACCCCAGGTCCCCCCCCCAGCCGCAACTCGAGAAAAACAATGAGACTTCCGCCCCAAGCGAGATGAGGCCCGATTCCCCTGCACTGCATGCAAGAAAATCAATTCCGTGAGCCCCCTGAAACATGTCAGGAGCCTCGACTTGCTTGATGAGATGTCGAGACAAGTCCGCAAAAAACACTGTCACAGATAAAGAAGGGACCCTGAGGTCACAACTAGCATCTGCGAAAGGAGCTTCCATGAGCCCCAAATCAACTCGGATGATGAGCCATCGCTTCCCCTGCCTTGACTCCAGAGCCATCGCCGCTCCCCATCAAACACGATGAGGCTTGAACTCCTTTAGGCAACTCCAGAGGTTCAACGAGAGACACCGGGCGCCAAGTCCTAGAGGAGTACCAATTCAGCAGAGCAAACTCGAGGACTGTACCGTTGTACCCAAATTGCCTCGAGATTGAGAGTGATTCCTGGTTTAAAACTCAAGATGTGGGCCCAACTTTCCAAAATCCGCTCAATGGAGGATTCTTCGGGCAATAGGTTTAGGGGAGGGACCCGGGAGTTTGCTCCCAAAAGTGGCTTAACCCCGAGAAGCCCGGATTTGAAAAAAGGACTTTTTTCCCTTCCCGTTACTTAGGACGGGTTTCATCTTTAAACTCAGAAGGTAAAAGGAATTTCTGCATCCCTGTGGAGCCATAGAAAAAGACCTAGGTCCCCCCCGATTTCCTTTTCGATTTAAATCCCTTTCCTTTGCCTTAAACACCTCGAGGGGCACGCAGGCTCACTGCTTCAAAAGGTGACGGGGCCTGCTTCTCTTAAAAAATTGACAGGTTTTCCCATTTAACCCTAGGGTTTACAAAAAAGGGGCCCCGGGTTCTCCCCTCCCCGGGAAAAGCGTCCCTTACCCCTCCCAAACCCTCGAAGAGATTCCGGAGGGGGCCCCCTTTTAAAACCCCGATAGGAATCCTGACGTCGCTGAAAAACACGAGGGTTGACGGGTCACCCCCCCCAAAAAACTGAAATGTAACCAATTTCCCCGGGGCGCAACTCGAAAAAAACCATGAGACAACCCCCTCCATTTGAGATGGGGCCCCGGGTTTCCCCCTGCACTGCATGCAGAGAAATTTTTCCGTGATCACCAAAAACGTGTCAGGAACCTCGACTTGCTTGATGGTTTCCCCCAAAGAAAAAAAAATCCGTAAAAAAACACTGTCAAAAAAGTAGGAGGGCCCCTGGGGTTAACACCAGAAATTGTTTGGGATTTTCCATGTACCCCAAATCAACCCAAATGAGGGCCCGCTTCCCCTAAATTTGACTGCAGGGGAAACCCCCTGTTCCCCATAAAAGCACGAAAAGTGTCTTACCCCCCTTGGGGAAATTCGAGAGTTTCCCCCGGGAAAAATTTTGTCCCAAGTTAGAGGAATATCTAGTTCAGCAGAGCAAATCGGGGAATGCTCCATCTACCCCGATTTTTTCGACATGAAAAAATGTTTCCCTGGCTTTCGACTAAAAACGTAGGCCAACTTTCGCCAACCCCCTAATGAGGGGGATTCTCTCAGCAATAGTTAAGAGGGAGGGACCCTGGGGTTTGCTACCCCCAAGTGGCATATACACCAAAAAGCCCTGACCAAAAAGGGAGGCCAGGTTTCCTTCCCAGGGGCCCTTAAAGAAAAGGCTCATCTTTCATCTCAAAAGGTAAAGGGGAAATTTTCCCTTTCCCCTGTGGATTATTAGGGGAAAGCCCTGGGCCCCCTTTTTCCTTTCGAAGCAATGCCTCACATGACTCGGGACACTCGAGAGGCACGCAGAGCCCCTCTGCTTAAAAAAGGTGCCCGGTAAACGGGACACCTCTTGAACATTTACAGTAACCCCATTTCCCTGTGGTACGGGAAAAGGGCCCCCAGGGTCAACGGCCCCTCACCTCGGAAAGGTCCCTTTTGGCCCTGCCCAAGCCTCAAAAATGACCCCTGAGGTGTCCCCTTGAAAACCGACATAGTCCTAAAGCCCCTTTGGACAACACGAGGTTTTTAAGGGACCATCCCCGCCGAAACTCGAGAATTTTCCCCAGGCCCCGGGCCCAAACTCGAGAAATCCGTGGGGACCCCCCCCTCCAAGCGAGATGGGGCCCGATTTCCCTGCATTGAAATGCAGAGAAATTTCCCGTGTTTCCCCATAAAAAACATGTCGGGGAGCCTCGATTTGCTGAGGGAATCTCGAAAAAAATCCCAAGTAAAAATGTCACAAGTAAAGGGAACCCTAATTTTCAACACTTAGGGAAAGGCTTCAGGGTCCCCCACGTAAACCCCGAGATGGGCCCCGTTTTCCCCTCCATTAACCCGGGGTCCATACCCCTTTCCCCACATCAACACACCAGTGGTTTGGGACCCCCCGTCGGGCTACTCCAGGGGTTTTCCCGAGAAAAACATGCCAAGTCTTTTGGGAAATAAAAAATTTCAGCAGAGCAACCAGGAATGCGTGTTTTACCCCAAACGGCCCGAGAGGGGAGCGGTTTCCCCTGTCTGGGGGACTCAAGTGTGGGCCAACATTTCCCCAAGCCCCTAAAGGGGGGGTTTCTCCCAGCAAAAAAATTTATGAGGGGGGGGCCCCTGAGTTTGCTGTCCAAATGGCATATACTCCAAGAAGCCCTGATTTCGAATGGGGGCCGGTTTCCTTGCAGTGGTTTGGAAAAAGGCCCCTCTTTCATTTCAAAATTTGAAGGGATGCCTGCATCACTTTTTGAGCCTAGAGAAAGCCCGGGGGTTCCCGACTCCATTCAAACCCTTCCCCTCCATGCCTCTGACATTCCCAGGGGCACGGGGAGCCCCACTGCTTAAAAAGGGGAGGGTGCCTGACTCCTCTTAAAACATTGACGGGAAATCTCATATAAACTGTGGCTACGGGAAAGGGGCCCCTGGGTCTCCGGGAATTTCACCTCGAAAAGAAATCCCTTTTGTTCCCCCCAAGCCTGGAAGGGGACTATGGGGTTGCCCCTCGCAACTCGACGGGAAGTCCTGACTTCGTTGAACAAACACGGGGGTTTTAAAGGGGCTACCCCCGCCCTAACTCGAGAATGTACCCCGGGCCCCCCACCCAACCCCAAAAAAAACCCATGGGGGCCCAAAGCGAATGAGGAGCGTTTCCCCCTGAAGGCATGCAGACCCTTTCCGTGACCCCCCAATCAAAAAGTCGGGGCCCCCGATTTGGGTTTAATGGATGTTGAGCCAATCCGCAAAAAAAACTTCACAATTTTAAGATGGTCCCTGAGGTCCACCACATATCAAAGGAGCCCCCAGGGCCCCCAAATAAACCTCGAGATGAGGCCCGTTTTCCCCGCATTGACTTCAGAGACACCCCCCTTTCCCCCATCAAACCGCCTTTATTTTGGACTCCCTTTTGGGGCACCCCCCAGAATTTCCCCCGAGAAAAAATTGCCAAGTCTAGGGGAAAACCCCCAATTTAGAAAGGGGCAACTCGAGGAATGTTTCCGGGAAAACCCAAATTGCCCCCGAGAGAAAAGCTGATTCCCTTGTTTTTGACTCAAGACTTTAGGCCATTTTTTCCAAAAGGGCCCTCAAGAGGAGGCTTCTCTAAAGAAATTTGGTATGAGGGGGGGGGCCCTGCGATTGCTGCCTAAATTTGGCATTTTACCCCGGAAAAACCCTTTAACTCAAAAGGGAAAGGGGCCCGGGGTTTTCCCTTTGGAAAGTGGCTTGAATCAGTTTAGTTTTTTCATCTCACAAGGTGGGGGATGTCGGGCACCACCTCTGGTTCCCCCTTATCAAAGCCCTATCCCCGACCCCCTTTCCCAAAAGGGGCTTTGCCTCAAATGCCTCTGAACCTCGGGGGGCAAAACGAGCTCACTTTTAAAAATTTGTGGAGCCTAACTCCTTTCAACATTGTTTAGGAACCCCCAGTATGTTTTGGGCCCGGGAAAGGGCCCCCAGGTCTCCCGCCTACCTCGGAAGGCCCCTTTTTTTGCACTCCCAAGCTTCAAAGAGACTCCTGAGGTGCCCCCTCAAAAACGCGACAAGTCCTGATTTCTTTTTGAAAAAACAGAGGGTTAAAGGGATCCCCGCCTTTAACTCGAGAATGAAACCCCAGGCCCCCGTTTGCTACTGAGAAAAACCATGAGACCCCCCCACCAAGCGAGATGATGCCCGTTTCCCCCTTCCACTGCATGCAGAGAAATTTTATTGAGCCCCATGAAACATTCAGGGCCTCGACTTCCTTGAGGGAATCTCTAAAAAAATCCGCAAGAAACGTAAAAAAATAGAGGGGGAACACTGAGTTCACCCCAGCTTTAACGTAAAGCTCCCATGGCCCCCAAACAATCGAGATGGGCCCGCTTCCCCCCCCTTTGACTTCAAGCCATCCCCCGTTCCCCATAAAACACGACGTGAGGCTTAACCCCTTTTTCGGACCCCCAAATTCCCCCAAAAAAAACGTCCCAAGTCTAGGGGAATACCAAGTTAAGGGGCCCCAACCGAGGAATGCCCCGGGTGAAAACCCAAAATTTGGGCCTCAAAAAAGGGGAAGCTGATTCCCCTGGCTTTGCCCAAGGGAACGTAAGTCCACCTTTTCCACAAAGCCCTCAAGATTGGCGGAGGGCTTCTCTCAGCAATAGTTACTGAGGGAGGGACACTAGATATTGCTGCCTCATCTGGGCATTATTCACACCGAGTAATATCCCTGACTTCTGAAAGGGACCGCCGGCTGTTCCCTTGCAGTTGGCTTGAATACAGTCTAGATTCCCGTTCATCTCCAAAGCTGAAGCGTATGTCTGCAAACCACCTGTGGAAGTCTCTCCTAAGTGAAATTCCCATAGCGCCCCGACTCCTTTCGTACGTATAATGCCCTCACAAAGCCTCGGACGTACCATCGAGGAATGCTCACGTCAATGAGCTCACTGCTTCACAAAATTTGACGGAAGCCTGACACCTCTTGAACATGACTGGATTCTCCAGTATCCCTGGCTAATGGGAAAGGGGCCTTGGGTCTCCCCGACTCACCTCAGAGAAGGCTTCACTTTCCTTGCTCCTGCTCAAGACCCTCGAAGAACCCTGATGTGACCCTCTAGGTAACTCTACAGAGTACCCTTGACTTCTTAAACAACACGTGGGACTTTGAAAGGGCCATCCCCGCCGTAATGAGAAATTGTACCGCTACGAGACAAGGTCCCCGCCTTACAACTCGAGACAAAACATGAGTACATCCCTCTCCAAGCGAGTCTGAGACCCGATTCCCTCTTGCACTGCATGCAGAGTCAATTCCGTGGCCCCCATGAAACATTTTTCAGGAGCCTCGATTTTGCCTTAATGGATTTGAACAACCCCGCAAAAACACTGTCCAAGTAGAGGGGGTTTCCCCGGGGTCAAACCAGCATAGCAGGGAGCTCCTGGACGCCAAATCAACTCGAAAATTGGGGCCCCCGCTTCCCCCCAAATTGACTTCAGAGCCCCCCCCGGGCCCCCTTTCAAACACACGTAAAGGTTTGACTCCCTTTCGGCACCCCCAAAGTTCCCCGAGAACAAGTCCCCAAGTCTAGAGGAATACCCAGTTAAGCAGAGCAACTCGGGGAATGCCCCGGGGGAAACCCCAAATTCCCCTCAGATGAGAGCTGTTTCCCCTGGCTTTGAGTCAAGAGAAAGGCCCAGCTTTCCACAAGCCCTCAAGAGGAGTTTCTTCAATTAGGTATGGGGGAGGGACCCTGAATTGCTGCCCCCAAGGGGCATATACCCCAAAAAGAACCCCGGAACCGAAAGGGGGCCCGGGGTTTTCCTTGCAGTGGTTTTGGGAATACAGTCTAGTGTTTCATCTCAAAAGGTAAAAGGGATGTCTGCACCCCCTCTGGATTCCCTAGACAAACCCCTGGGGCCCCCCCCCCGGACTCCTTTAAAGGGAAAGGGCCTAAACATCCCTCTGACACCTCGAGGGGCACACGGGGAGCTCACTGCTTCAAATTTAAATGGAGCCTAACTCCCTTGAACATTGATAGGAATCCCAGTAGGGCCTTTGGCAAAGGGAAAGGGGCCCCCGGGGTTTCCTGCCCCCACCCGAGAAGCCCCTTTTTTGCACTGCCAAGCTTCGAAGAGACTCCGAGGTGTCGGTCAAAACCGCGACGGGAAAGTCCTGATTTCGTTGAACAAAACGAGGGTTAAAGGGTCATACCCGCCGAACTCGAAAAAAAACCCCAAGGTTCCCCGCTGAAAATTTCGAAAAAAAACCATGAGATTTTTTCCCCCCCCAAGGGAGATAAACCCCCGATTCCCCTGCACTCATGCAAGCAATTCCGTGAGCCCCATGAAAATGCAAAAAGCCTCGACTTTTTAAAAGGATCTCGAGACAACCCCGCAAGAACACTGAAAAAATAAGAGGGGGCCCCTGAGGTCACACCAGCATCGGGAAGGGGTTTCCAAATGGCCCCAAAAATTTCAACTGGGAATAGGCCTGCTTCCCCTGCGGGTTTCCCCAGACCACCCCCTTTCCCAACATAAAACCCCCGACCTGACGTTTTAAACTCCTTTTTGGCATCTCCAGGGGTTTCCCGAGAAAACATCCCAATCTAGGGGAAAATCCCAAGATCATCAGAGCAATCGGGGAAGCCCCCGTGTCCCCCAAATTGCCTCGGGGGAGGGGCTGATTCCGTTCCGTAAACTCAAAACGTAGGCCAACTTTCGCAACCCCCCTCTTGAGGGGGAAATTCCCTCTCAGCAAAATTTTAAGAGGGAGGGCCCCTGAGTTTGCTACCTCAAGGGCCCATATCCCCCGAGAAGCCCTAAACCGGGAAAAGAGGCCGGGTTTCCTTGCGTGGCTTAAAAGGCAGGTTTCATTTTTTCATCTCAAAAGGGTGAAGGGATGTCAACCCCCCGGGGTTTTTCCCCTCAGAAAAACCCCTTGCCCCCGATTCCTTTCGAAGCAATCCTAAACATGACTCTGACCTTTCGAGAGGCACGCAGAGCCCCACTGCTTCAAAAGGTGCGGTGACTGACACCTTTTGGGAACATTTAAAAGTAACCCAAAGTTCCCTTGGTTTTACGGGAAAAGGGCCCCCAGGGTCTGGGGCCCTCACCTAAAAGAAGCGGGGGGTCCCCTTTGGCCTGCCAACCCTCAAAAAAGACACCTGGGGTTTGTCCCTTGTAACCGACATAGCCCCTTGGACCCGGGCAAACCGAGGTTTTAAAGGACCCCCCCGCCAAACTCGGGAAAGTCCCCAAGGGGTCCCAGCCCGCAATCGGGGAAAACGTGGGGCCCTTTCCCCACCCAAGCAAATGGGGCCCCGATTTCCCCGCTTTGATGCGGGAGTTTTTCCCCGTGATTCCCATGAAAGATTTCGGGAGCCTCGACTTGCATGAGGATCCAAAAAAAAACCCCAAAGTACACTGTCACAAGTAAAGGGGGACCCTGAGTTCAACCAGTTTAGGGGAAAGAAGCTTCATGTTCCCCAAGTCAATTTCGAGAGGGGGGGCCCGTTCCCCTGCATTGACCCCCGGTTTCCTTCCCCGTTCCCACATCACACCGCCCAGTGGCTTGACCCCGTCAAAAAACCCCCAGGGGTTTCCCCCGAAAACAACATGCCAAGTCTATGGGAAATTTCCCCCCCCAAATTTCCCGCAGAGCAACATGGGGAAAATGCTGTGTCTACCCCAAATCCCTCGAGATGGGAGCTTTTCCCCTTTGGCTGGACTAAAAATGTGGGCCAACATTCCCAACCCCCTCAAGGAGGGTTCACTTCAGCAATAAGTATAGGGAGGGACCCTGATTTTGCTTCCTCACGGGGCCCCATATACCCCAAAGAAGCCCAAACCTCGAATGGGGGCCGGGTTTTTCCCTTTGGGCAGTGGTTTTGAAAAGAAACCCCATCTTTCATCTCACAAGGTAAAGGGTTTGTAAACATCATTTTTTGACCCCTAGAAAAAATCCCGGGGCCCGATTCCATTCAAAACAAATGCCTCAAGGGCCTATGACACTTCCAGAGGCACGCAGAGCCCAAATGCTTCAAAGGTGAGGGTGCCTGACTCCTCTTGAACAATGACGGGAAACCCCAGTGTCCCCCGTGGCTACGGAAAGGGACACGGGGTTCTCCCGACTCACCTCGTGAAGTACCCCTTTTCCCCCTCCCAAAGCCTCGAAGGACTCCTGAGTGTCCCTCGTAACTCGACGGGAAACCCCTGACATCGTTGAAAAAACCGGGGTAAAGGGCCATCCCCCCCCGTAACTCGAGAATGTCCCTCAGGTCCCCACCTCAACTCGGGGAAAAACCATTAGCCCAAGCGAGATGGGGAGTTTTTCCTCCTGAACTCCCTGCGAGAAATTTTTTTTTCCCGTGACCCCCAAGAAACATGTCGGGGAGCCTCGACTTGCTTAATGGAGGGTTGAGACAACCCCCAAAAAAACACTGTTAAAAGTAGGAGAGGGCCCCCTGAGGTCACACCACCCAAACAAAGGGGAGCTCCATGGCCCCCAAATAAACACAATGAGGCCCGTTTTCCCCTAGCTTTGCCCTTCAGAGCCACCCCCCCGGTTTCCCCCAAAAAAAAAACACAAACGGAGGCTGGACTCCCTTTCGGCACCTCCAAAAATTTCCCCGAAAAAAATTCCCCAAACTCAGGGGAAAACCCCCAATTTAAACCCAAGAAAACTCGGGGAATTTGCTCCGTGAAACCCCAAAATTTGCCCCCGAGATGAGAGTTTTTCCCCTTTTGCTTTGACTCAAGACGTGGGGCCAGTTTTCCACAAGCCCTCAAGAGGGGGCATCTCTCAGCAATGGGTATAAAGAGAGGGCCCCGAGTTTGGGCTGCCTCAAGGGGCATATACACCGAGAAGCCCTGATCAAAGGGGGCCCCGGGTTTTTCCTTTTGAAGGGGTTGAATACAGTTTTGTCTTTCTTTTTCACAAGGTGAAGGGATGTCTGCACCACCTCGGATTCCCTAGACAAAGCGCTGGGTCCCCACTCCTTTCGAAGGAATCCCTCACATGCCTCTGCCCCTCGAGAGGCACCCCGAGCTCCCTTGCTTAAAAAATTTGATGGAGCCAAAACCCCTCTTGAACATTGATGGGAACCCCAGAAATCCCCTGGGGCCACGGGAAAAAGGGCCCCGGGGGCCCCGCCTCACCTCAAAGAAGCGCCCTTTTGACTCCCAAAGCTTCGAAAAAGGACCCCTGGGGTGTCCCCTCAAAAAGGGGGGAACAGGGCCCTGATTTCCCTTTGAAAAAACCCACGGGGTTTTAAAGGGTTTTTTTCCCCCCCCCAGTTACTCGGGGAAGGTCCCCCGGGCCCCCCGTGCAACTCGAGAAAAACAATGAACTTTCCCCACCAAGCGAGTGATCCCCGTTTTCCCCTCCCACTCCCAATGCAGAGCAATTACTTGAGCCCCATGAAACATGTCAGGAGCCTGACATGTTTGATGGATCTCTAAAAATCCGAAAAGAACACTGTAAAAAGTAGGGGGGGCCCCTGAGGTAAAACCCCAGAAACGCAAAGGGGGCTCCAGGCCCCCCCAAAATTTCAACTCGAGGTGAGGCCTCTTCCCCGGCATTAAATTCCAGAGCCCCCCCCGCCCCCAATCAAACACGCCCTGAGGCTTGCCCCCCTTTTGGCACCCCCAAAGGGGTTTCCCCGGGGGAAAAACGTGCCAATCTAGGGGAAATTTACCAAATCACAGAGAAACTGGGGGGAATGCCCCGTGTCCCCCAAATTTTGCCTCAAAGGATGAAAAGCTTTTCCCGGGCTTAGACTCAAGATGGGGCCCAACTTTCCACAATCCCTCAAGTGGGGGAAATTCCCCTAAACAATAGGTAGAGTGGGGGACCCTGAGTTTGCTCCCAAAATTGGTTTTAAAAACCCCCGAAAAAGCCGGGTTTAAAAGGAAAAAAGGCCCTTTTCCTTGCATTTTACTTGGGGACAGGCTCATTTTTAATCTCAAAGGTAAAGGGAAAAGCGGGCACCCCCTGGGGGATTTCCCAGAGAAAACCTGGGCCCCCCGACTCCCTTTCGAGGGGAATCCCTCAAAATTCCTCTGAACCTCGAGAGCACGCAGAGCTCACGTTTTAAAAGGTGAGGGGGCCTAAACATTTTTAAAAACCATTGACGGGATTTCCAACCCCTATGGCTACAAAAAAAGTGCCCCGGGGTCTCCCGCCTCACTTGAAAGCATCCCTTTAAAGCCCTCCCAAAAACCCCCGAAGAGATTCCGGGGGTGTCCCTCATAACTCGACAGGAACCCTTTAGGGTCGCGAACAAAACACGAGGGTTGAGGGGCCCTCCCCCCCAAATCGAAATGAAAACCAAATTTCCCCCCGCAACTCGAAAAAAAACCATGAATTTCCCCCCTCCATTGAGATGGGGCCCCGATTCCCCTGCACTGCATGCAGAGAAATTCCCGTGATCACCATAAAACGTGTCGGGAACCCACATTTTGCTTGAGGGATCCCGAGAAAATTTCCAAAAAGGGAAACACGTCACAAAGTGGGGGGGGACCCTAAAGGTCACCCCCAGCATTGTAAAGGGGATTCCCCATGTCCCCGAAAATCACCCCAAAAATTGGGGGTCGTTTCCCCCTGAATTGACTGCAGAGCCACCCCCCGTTTCCCCACCCAATTACCCCCAGTGGTTTTTTTCCCCCCCTTTTAAAGGAAACTCAAAGAGTTTGCCCGAGAACAATTTTTGCCAAGTCTATTAAATCCCTATTCGCAGAGCAAACGGGGAAGGGCTCCGTGTCCCCCCAATTGCCTCGAATGAGAGCAAATTTCCCGGGCTTGACTAAAAAACCTTTGGGCCAACTTTCGACAACCCCCTCATGAGGAGGTTTTCTCTCGCAAAGTTAAGGGGGAGGGCCCCCTGATTTGCTACCCAAGGGGGCATTTACACCGAGAAGCCCTGACCTAAAAAGGGGGCCAGGTTTTTTTGCAGTGGCTTGAAGACGGGGCTCATCTTTCATCTCAAAAGGTTTAAGGGGGATTCTACCCCCCCTGGGGAAATTCCTTAGAGAAAGCCCGGGGGAACCGTTTTTTTTGAAGCAATGCCTCACATGCTCTGACTCGTCAAAGGGGGCACGCAGAGTTTCCATTTTTTTCCAAAAGGTTACGGTGATTTTGGGAAAACCATTGAATATTTACAGAAACCCCCAGTACCCCCCTGGGTACTGGAAAGGGCCCCGGGGTCCCGGCCTCACCAAAGAGAAGTGTGCCTTTGGCCCGCCAACCCTAAAAAGACACCTTGGGGTCCCCCCTTGTAACCGAAAAAAGTCCTGACTCGCGGACAAACACGAGGATTGAAGGACCACCCCCGCCTTTAAATCGAAATGTACCCCAGGGCCCCATTCGAAACTCAAAAAAACTTTTGGATTTTCCCCCCCCAAGCGAGATAGGCCCGGGATTTCCCTGCATTGCATGCGGAAAAAATTCCGTGTTTTCCCCAAAAACATGTCGGGTCCCGATTTCCCTAAATTGGATCTCAGAAAATCCCCCAAGTACAAATTCAAAGAAAAGAGGGACCCTGATTTCAACCAGTTTGGGGGAAGGAGCTTCATGTACCCCAATCAACTCAAAGATGAGGCCCGCTTCCCCAGCATTGCTCCGGGGAAAAACCCCCTTTCCACTTTCATACACGACCAGTGGTTTTGACCCCCGTGGGCCCAACTCGAGGGGTTTCCCCGAAAAAAAAACACCCCAAGTCTATAGGAATAAAAAAAAAGTTCAGCAGGAAAACTCGAGGAATGTTTGTGTCTCCCCCAAAAACTGCCTCGAGAGGGAGCTGATTCCCTGTCTGAGACTCAAGACATAGGCACCTTTCCACAAGCCCCTCAATGAGGAGGCTTCTCTCAGCAATAGGTATGAGGTGAGGGATTCCCCAGAGATTGTGCCTCAATGGGCTTATACACGAGTAGCCCTGACTCGAAAGGAGGCGTTTCTTGCTGTGTCTTGAATACAGTCTAGTCTTTCATCTCACAAGGTGAAGGGTTGTTCTGCACCACCTGTGGAAGCTCCCTACAGAAAAGCCTAGGTCCCGACTCCTTTCGAGGAATGCATCACATGCCTCTGACACCTCGCGAAGGCACGCAGAGCTCAATGCTTCAAAATGTTGACGGAGCCTGACTGATCTCTTGATAACATTGACAGGAATCCCTAGGTATCCCATGTGGCTACTGGAAAATAGTCTTCCTGTATTCGCATCGAACTCACCTACACGAGAAACGACGTCTCCATTTTGCCCTGCCAAGCCTCGAAAGAGAGGACTACCCTGAAAGGTGTCCCTCGTAACTCGACAGGACTCCTGACATTCGATTGAACACACAAACTTTCGAAGGGTACTGAAGGGCCAATTCACCGCCGTAGTCGAGAATGTACCCAGGTCCCGCCGCAATTCGAGAAAACCAATGAGACTTCCACTCAACGAGATGAGGCCTGATTTCCCTGCACTGCATGCAGAGCAATTCCGTGAGCCCCTGAACATGGTCAGAGCCTTCGATGCTTGATGGAGTCCGAGACAGTCCGCCAAAAAACCCTTTCACAGTAGAGAGGGACCTGTGATCAACACCAACATGGGGCATCGCGAAGGAGCTCATGGGGCCCAAAATCATACTCGTGATGAGGCCGCTTTATGCATTGACTCCAAGCCATCCCCGGTTCCCCCTCAAACACGACCTGAAGCTTCCTGACTCCTTTTAGCAACTCAGAGATTCCCGGAGCTAACGGGCCAAGGTCTAGACGCGTAGCGGAGAGAGGCGACGCACACGTAGAGAGAACCCCAATTTGCCTCGAGACGCGCGCTGGGTTGGTGTTGCATTATTCCCTGGCTTAGACTTAAGACGAGGCCAGCTTTCCAAAAGCCCCAAAGGGGGGCATTCTCCAGCAATAGGTAGGGGGAGGACCCTGGATTGCTGCCTCAAGGGGCTTTATACACGGGGGAACCCCTGACTCAAAAGGAGGCCGGGTTCCTTGCAGTGGCTTGAATAAAAAGTCTAGTCTTTCATCTGACAAGGTAAAGGGGATGTTTTGCCCCACTTTTGGTTTCCCCAAACAAAGCCCTGGTCCCCGACCCCTTTTTCAAAGGAAATGCCTCACATCCCCTCGACACCTCGAGAGCCAAAAGAGCTCACTGCTTAAAAATTTTGGGAGGGGACCCTAACTCCTCTTGAACATTGATATTTTTTACCAGTATGGCTGTGGCTACGGGAAAAGGGGCCCCCGGGTCCCCCCCCCGCCTCACCTCAAAAGGCGTCCCTTTAGCACCCCAAGTTTCGAAGAGACTCCTGAGGGGGCCCTCAAAAACGCGACGGGAGTCCTGACTTCTTTTGTAAAACACGAGGGTTGAAGGGTCATCCCCCCGTTCCCGAAAATGTACCCCGGGTCCCCGCTGAAACCAAAAAAAAAACCAAATTAAACTTCCCCCCCCAAAGCGAGATAAATGCCCGTTTCCCCCTGCAACTGCTGCAGAGCATTTTACTTGACCCCTATAAAACATGTCAGGAGCCTCGACTTGCTTGATGGATCTCTAAAAAATTCCGAAAGAAAAAACCATTAAAACAATAAGAGGGACCCTAAAGGTCAAAACGCAGAGGAAGGGGCCCCATGGCCCCCAAATAAACTCGAAAACGGGGCCGCTTCCCATGCAATGATTTCAAGGGAGCCATCCCCCTTTCCCAATAAAAACACGCCGAGGCTTGACTCCCTTTGGGCTCCCCGGGGTTTTCCCTAAAGAAAAAACGCCCAAAACTTAGGGGAAATACCAAGTTAAGCAAGCAACTCGGGGGGTTCTCCGTGAAAACCCCAAATTTTCCTCGAGATGAGGGGCTGATTTCCGGGGCTTGGGACTTCAAGCCGTTAGGCCACCTTTCCAAATCCCTCAAAAGGAGGCTTCTCTCAGAATAGGTGATGAGGGAGGGACCTGAGATTGCTGCCTCAATGGGCTTATACACGAGATGCCCTGACCGAAAGGGAGGCGGGTTCCTTGCATTGGCTGAATACAGTCTAGTCTTTCCTCTCACAAGGTGGCAGGAGATATCTGCACCACCTGTGGAGTTCCTAGAGAAAGCTAGGTCCCGATCCTTTCGCGGAATGCCTAACATGCCTCTGACATCCTCGAGAAGCACGCAGAGCTCACTGCCTTTTTCAAAATTTTTTACGGGAGCTGATACCCCTCTTTGATACATTGACAGGAAATCCCAATTTCCCTGTGACTACTGGGAAAGGGACCCTGGCCTCCCGACTCACCTCGAGAAGAAGATCACCTTTTGCCCTGCCAAGCCTCGAAGAGACTCCTGACGGTGTCCCGTCGTAACTCGAAGGGAACTCCAGACTTCGATGAACAAACCACGAGGGTTTGAAGGGCCCATCCCCCCGCGTAAGTCGAGGAATGTACCCCAGGTCCCCGCCGCAACTCGAGTAAAACCATGATACTTCCGCCATCCAAGCGAGGATGAGGCCCAGATTTCTGGCACTGCATGCAGCAGCACAATTCGTGTGAGCCCTCTGAAACATGTCATGAGCCTGGACTTGCTGATGGAGGTCGAGACAGTCCCGCCAAAAACACTGTACACTCACTATAGAGAGACCCTAGGTCAGCACCAGCATAGCGAAGGAGCTCCCATGGGCCCCCCAAAACAACATCGAGAATTGAGGCCCGCTTTCCCCTGCATTGACTCCAGAGCCATCCCCGTTCCCCAATCAAAGACGACCGAGGCTTGACATACCCGTTTAGGCAAACTCCAGAGGTCCCCCAACAACAACGGGCCAGTCAGAAAGGGAGTACCCAGTTCAAGCTGAGCAAAACTCCAGGACTGCTTCCTGTACCCAAAATTTGCCTCGAGATGCGAGCTGAGATTCTCTGTTCTTTAGACTCAAGACGTAGGCAAAACCTTTCCACAAGCCCTCAAGAGAAGGCTTCTCTCAGCAATAGGTATGAGGTGAGGGAACCCTGAGATTGCTCTTCCTCATGGGGCTTATCCACCGAGAAGCCCTGTCTCGCAAAGGAGGCCGAAGGCTTTCCTTGCAGTGGCTTGAATACAGATCTAAGTCCTATTCGTCTCACAAATTGAAGGGATGTTCTGGCACCACCTGTGGAGCCCTAGAGAAAGCCCTAGGTCTCCCGAATCCTTTCGAGTGGAATGCCTCACCAGCCTCATGACACCTCGAGATGCACGCACGAGCTCACTGCTTTCAAAATTTGACGAGCCTGGACTCCTCTTGAACATTGACAGGAATCCCATATCCCGTGGCTACTGGAAAGGGACCCAGGGTCTCCCGACTCACCTCGAGAAGCTTCCCTTTTGCCCTGCCATGCCTCGAAGAGACATCCTGAGGTGTCCCTCTAACTCGAGCAGGCGTCCTGACTTCGTTGAAAAAACACGAGGATAAAGGGGGCCACCCCCGCCTTTAACTCGAGAATGAACCCCCCAGGTCCCCCGGGGCAATCGGGGAAAAACCAGGGGGAACCAAGAGAGATGAGGACGTTTCCCCCTGAAACTGCATACAGAAAATTCCCCGGGCCCCCAAAAAAACATGTCAGGAGCCTGACTTGCTTAATGGATGGGGAGACAATCCGAAAAAGCATGTCCCCAAAGTAGAAAGGGTTCCTGGGGTAAACACCAGTATACGAGGGGCCCTCCATGGACCAAAAATAAACTCGAGATGGGGCCCCCCCTTCCCCATTTTTTGACTTCAACCACCCCCCCCTTTTCCCCCAAAAAACGCCCGTGGGGTTTGATTTCCCTTTCGGCCCCCCAAAAAAGGGTTCCCCGAGAACAACGTCCCAAAGTCTAGGGGAAATCCATTTAAGCAGAGAAAACCCCGGGGAATGCCCCGGAAACCCAAATTGCCTCGAGAGGGAAGCTGTTTCCCCGGGTTTTGAAAAAAAGACGAAGGCCAGCTTTCCCAACCCCTCAAGAAGGCTTCTCTAAAGCAATAGGTTGTGGGGGGGACCCTGAGTTTTGCTGCCTCAAGGGGCCCTATACACCGAAAAGGGCCCTTTGACCAAAGGGGGCCCGGGGTTTCCCCTGCAGTGGCTTAATACAGTCTGGGCTTTCATTCACAAGGTGAAGGGATGTCGCACCACCCCCGGGTTTCCCCAGACAAACCCCAAAGGTTCCCGACCCCCTTTCAAAGGGAATTTGCCTAAACTTGCCTCGACACTGGGAAGGCACAAAAAAGCTAAACTGCTTAAATTTTTTATGGAGCCTAACTCCTCTTGAAACTTTTGATGGGAAAATCCCAGTATGCCTGGGGCAAGGGGGAAAGGGCCCCTTGGCTCCTGCCTAACCTCGAGAACGCCCCTTTTGCACGGGAAACTTCAAAGGATTTCCTAGGGTCCGTCATAACGCGAAGGAGTCCGACTTCGTTGAACAAACACGAGGGTTAAAGGGTCAAACCCGCCTAACTCGAGAATGAAACCCCAAAGCCCCCGCTGCAATTCGAAAAAAAACCCATGAATTTTCCCCCCCCCCAAAGCGAGATATCCCCTTTCCCCTGCACTGCATGCAACCCAATTACTTGACCCCCATAAAAAAATGTCAGGACCCTCGACTTGCTTGAGGATCTGAGAAAATCCGCAAGAACCTGTCACAAAAAGGGGGGGACCCTGGGGTCAAAAACCACCCATGGGGAAAGGGGGGGCTCCGGGCCCCCAAATAAAACTGAGATGGGGCCTGCTTCCCCTGCTTTTGATTCCAAGCCCCCCCCGACCCCCCAAAAAACACGACCTGAGGCTTGACCCCCTTTTTTTGGCACCCCCAGAGGTTTCCCGATAAAAACCGTCCCAAGTCTAGAGGAACCCCAAAGATCAGCAGAGCAACTCGAGGAATGTCCGTGTCCCCCCCAAATTGCCTGGGAAAAGAGGCTGTTTCCCCCGGCTTAAAATAAAGGGATGTGGGCCCAAACTTTCCCACAATCCGCTAAAAGTGGAGGATTTTTCCCCACAATAGGTAGGATTTGGGGGACCCTGATTTGCTGCCTAAAGGGTTATACCCCGGGGGAAGCAGGGATTTGAAAGAAGGAGGGGTTTTCCCTGGCATTTTTTGAGGACAGGTCATCTTTCATCCAGAAGGTAAGGAATGTCTGCACCCCCGTGGGCCCCTAGAGAAAGCCCTGGGCCCCCGACCCCTTTCGAGGGAAATGCCTCACATCCCTCTGACACCTCGAGGGGAAACGCAGAGCTCACTGCTTAAAAAGGTGACGGGGCCCCCCGGACTTTTTCTTAAACATTGACAGGTTTCCAGTATTCCTATGGTACAAAAAAGGGGCCCCCTGGGTCCCCGCCTCCCCTTTGGAAAAGATAACTTGGGCCGGGCCAAGGCTCGAGGAGATTCCGGGGTGCCCCTCTAACCGACAGAAATCCTGACGTCGTAAACCCAAAAACGAGGGTTGCCCGGGTCATCCCCCCCCATAATCGAGAATGTAATTTAAGTTCCCCCCGCAACTCGGGGAAAAAAAACCACCCAAAACTTCCCCCCCCATTGGGAGATGAGGCCCGATTTCCCCCCAATCCCTGCAGAGAAATTTCCCGGGTGAATCCCTTAAAAAACGTGTTCAGGAACCTAAAATTTGCTTGTGGATCTCGAGACAATCCTAAAACACTGTCAAAAAGTGAGAAGGCCCCTGAGGTACCCCACCATTGTAAGGGGTTTCCCATGTACCCCAAAATTCAACCCCAAAATGGGGGTCGCCCCCCCTTAAATTTGGGATGCAGACCCACCCCCCGTTCCACATCAAGCAGACCAGTGGCTTTTCCCCCCTTTTGGCAACCAACCGAAGTTGCCCGGGGAAAACCAATTGCCAAGTCAGGGGGAATCCCGCCCCCCCCCCCCCCCCCCGGAAACCCCAATTGCCTCGAAATCAGAGTTTTTTTCCCCCTGGCTTCGACTAAAAAACGTAGGCCACCCTTTCGCAACCCCCTCATGAGGGTTTCTCTCACAATAGTTATGGGGGAGGGACCCTGATTTTGTTCCCTCAAGGGGCATATACCCCTGAGAACCCTAAACCTAAAGGGGGCCCGGTTTCCTTCCCATTTGGTTTGAAGACAGGTAAATTTTTTCATCTCAAAAGGTAAAGGGAAAGTCTACCTCCCCTTTGGATTCCTTAGAAAAACCCTTGGGGTCCCCGTTTCCCTTTTCCCGAAGCAATGCCTCACATGACTTGAGACGTCGAGAGGCACGCAGAGCTCTTGCTTCAAAAGGTGACGGTGACTGAAACCCTTTTGAACATTTACAGTAATCCCAGTACCCCGGAGGTACTGGAAAAGGCCCCCGGGCCCTCGGGCCTCACCTCAAAGAAGCGTCCCTTTTGGGCCCCTTTCCCAAGGTTCAAAAAGGGACCCCGAGGGCCCCTTGTAACAAAACATAACCCTTTTGACCTTCGTATGAACCAACACGAGGGTAAGGTCCATCCCCGCCGTAGTTCGAGCATGAACCCCAGGTCCCCGCCGCAACTCGAGAAAAAGCAGGAGACATCCCTCTCCCACGCGAGATGAGGCCGATTCCCTGCATTGCATGAGCAGAGCAATTCCAGTGAGCCCCCTGGAACATGTCAGGAGCCTCGACTTGCTTGATGGATGTCTTAGACAGTCCGCAAAAACACTGACACAAGTAGAGAGGGACCCTGAGGTACACACCAGCATCGCGAAGGATCTCCATGGGCCCCAAATCAACGCGATATGAGGCCCTCTTCCCCTGCATTGACTCCAGAGCCATCCCGTCCCCACAACACGACCTGTAGGCTATGACTCCCTTGAGGCAACTCAGAGGTTTCCCCGAGAACAACGGGCCAAAGTCTAGAGTGAAATTAACAAGTTCAGCAGAGCAAACTCGAGGATCTGCTCCGATGTAACCCCAAATTGCCTCGAGATGAGAGCTGATTTCCCATGGCATTTGACTCAAGACGTAGGCCACCTTTCCACAATGCCCCTCAAGAGGGGGGGGAGAGCTTTATACTCAGGAATAGTGAATAATGACGGGAGGGGGACCCTGAGATTGCTGTCCTCAATGGGCATATAACACCGAGAAGCACTGACTCGTAGGAGGCCGTGCTTTCCTTGCCAGTGTCTTGAATACTGTATAGTCTTTCAACTCACAAGGTGAAGGGCATGATCTGCACCTCCTGTTGGAGCGACCCTTATAGAAAGTCCCTTATTTCCCCGGACTCCTTTCGACGGAATGCCCTCACATGCACTCATGACACCACGAGAGGCACGCAGAGCCATCAGCTACAAAATATGACGGGAGCCTGCCTTCCTCTGAACATGACAGGAATCACACAGTATCCCTGTGGCTACTGGAAAGTGACCCTGGGTCACCCCGACCCACTCGAGAAGCGTTCCATTTGCCCTGCAAGCCTCGAGAGACTCCTGAGTGGTCCCCTCGGTAACCGACAGAGTCCTGACTTTCGTATGAACCAACACGAGGAAAGGCATGGCCATCCCCGCCGTAAGTCGAGAATGAACCCCCGTCCCCGCCGCAACTACGAGAAAAACATGAGACTTCCCCCTCCAAGCGAGATGAGGCCCGATTCCCCTGCACTGCATGCAGAGCAATTCCGTGAGCCACCTGAAACATTCACGAACCTCGACTTGCTGATGGATTCGAAGACAGTGCCGCACAAAAACACTGTCACAATTAGAAGGGACCCTGAGTCACACCCAGCAATCAGCGAAGGAGCTCCATGGGCCCCAAATCAACTCGAGATGACAGGCCCCGCTTCCCTTTTGCATTTGACTCCAGGCCATCCCACCCGTTCACCATCACACACAACGTACCTGAGGCTTTGACTCCCATTTAGGCAACTTCCATAGGTTCCTCCGAGAACAACCGGGCACAAGTCAAGAGTGAAGTACCAAGTCTTCAGCAGAAGCGGCACTCCTCGCAAGGACTGCACACAGTGTAAACCCCAACATTGCACTCGAGATGAGAGCTGAAACCCTGGCTTAAGACACAAGACGTAGGCCACCTTACCACAAGCCCCGTCAAGAGGATGCCTTCACTCAGCATAGGTATGAGGGAGGGACCCTGAGATTTGCTGCCTCACATGGGCATATACACCCGTAGAAGTCCCTTGACTCGAAAGGAGGCCGGCTTTCCTTGCAGCATGCTTGAATACAGTCTGTTCTTTCATCTCACAAGCTGAAGGATGTCTGCACCACCTGTGAGAGTCCCTAGAGAAAGCCCAAATTTTTTCCGGGCCCTTTCGACGGAAACCCCTCACAGCTTCTAAAACTTGAGAGGCAGACAAACTCATGTTTAAAAAATTTGAGGACCTGACCCCCCCTTGACATTGATGGGAAAAACCCGAAAGGTGAGGCTACGGGAAAAGGGCCCCTGGGCCCTCCCGACTAAACCCGAGAGCACCCCTTTTTGCATTCCCAAAGTTCGAAGAGAACTCCTGGGTGTCCGTCAAAAACGCGACAGGAGCCCTGACTTCTTTTTGAACAAAAACAGGGTTGAAGGGTCATACCCCCCGAAAACTGGGGAAAAATGTAACCCATTTTCCCCGTTTGCAATTCGAAAAAAAAACCATGAACTTCCCCCCCCAAGCGGGGTGATGCCGATTCCCCTACTGCATGCAGAGAAATTTCCCCGTGGGGGCCCCATGAAACATGCCCAGGAGCCCAACGGCTTCAGGTTTCCGAGACAATCCCAAAAAACAGCACAAGTGGGAGAGGGACCCTGAGGCCCCACACCAGCATCAGGGAAGGGGGGCCCCAGGGCCCCCAAAATCAACTCGAAGGGGCCTGTTTCCCCCGGGCTTGTTTTCCCAAGCCACCCCCCGATCCCCATCAAAAAACGACCTGGGGGTTGACCCCCTTTAGGCCCCACCAGAATTTACCCGAAAATAACGTGCCAAGCCCAAGGGGAAATTTACCAAGACCCAAGGGGCAACCAGGAATGCTCCGTGTACCCCCAATTCCCTCGAGATGGGGCGATTCCCTGGCTTAGACTCATAAATGTAGGCCAATTTTCCACAATCCGCTAAAGGGGAAAGGATTCTCCACAATAGGTTGAGTGGGGGGCCCCCTGTTTTTTGCTCCCTAAAGGGGCTTTTACCCCGGAAAACCCGGTTTTGAAAAAAGGGAGGGGGTTTTCCTTGCAGTTTATTGAGGACAGGCTCATTTTCATCTAAAGAAGGTGAAGGAATGCCCTGCATCCCCTGTGGAGCCCCCTGGGAGAAAGACCTAGGTCCCCCCCCCCTTCACGGAAATGCCTACATCCCCTGACCCCTCGAGGGGCCCACGCGGGGCCCCCCAACTGCTTAAAAAGGGGGAGGGGGCCTGATTCTTTTAAAAACTTTGGCCCTTTTCCCCGTATCCCTATGGCTCCAAAAAAAGGGCCCGGGGGCCCTCCCGCCTCACCTTAGAAGGCCCCTTAGCCCTGCCAAGGCCCCGAAGAGATTCCAGGTGTCCCTGTAACCGACAGGAATCCTGACGTCGCTGAAAAAAACACGGGGTTGAGGGTCCCCCCCCCAAAACCCTGGGAAAATGAAACCCTAATTCCTCCGCAACTCGAAAAAAACCATGAGACTTCCCCCTCCACTTGAGATGAGGCCCGATTCCCCCCACTGCATGCAGAAAATTTCCGTGATCACCATGAAACGTGTCGGGAACCTCGACTTGCTTGTTTGGATCTCGGGGACAACCCGTAAGAAACTGTCACAAGTAGAGGGGGACCCTGAGGTAACACCAGCATTGTGAAGGATTTCCATGTACCCCAAATAAACCCCCAAAAAGGGGGTTTGTTTCCCCCTAAATTACGCAGACCCACCCCCGTTCCCCCCCCAAGCCCCGGACCTGGGGCTTCCCTCCCTTTGGGCCCAACTCGAAGTTTCCCCGGAACAATGGGGGCAAGTCTAAGGAATACCTAGTTCACAGAGCAAATCGAGGAATGCCCCCTGTACCCCAAATTCCCTGAATGAGAGCTGATTCCCTGGCTTCGCCCAAAAACGTAGGCCAACTTTCGACCCCCCGGGCATGAGGAGGATTCGCTCAGCAATATTTTTAAAAGGAGGGCCCCTGAGTTTGCTACCCAAGTGGCATATAAAACCGAAAACCCCTTTGACCTAAAAAGGGGGCCAGGTTTCCTTGCATTGGCTTAAGACAGGCTCATCTTTCATCTCACAAGGGAAGGGGGGGTTACCCCCCTGTTTTTTCCCTTAGAGAAACCCCCGGGGCCCCCCGTTTCCCTTTCAAAGGGCAGGCCTCACAGGGCTTGAAAACGTCGAGGGAACGCAGAGTTTCACTGCTTAAAAAGGGTGCGGGACTGACACCTCTTGAACATTTACATTTAATCCAGAAACCCCTTTGGCTACGGGAAAAGGGGCCCCCAGAGTCCCCGGCCTCACCCGAGAAGCTCCCTTTTGGGGCCCTCCCAAAGCCTCAAAAAAAACACCTGAGGTTCCTTTTTTAACTGGGACATACCCTGACCCCCGGGACAAACACGAGGATTAAAAGGGCCAAATCCCCGCCGAAACTCGGGGAATGTACTCCGGGGTCCCATTCGCAATCGAGAAATACTGTGAGACTTCCCCCCCAAGCGAAAATGGGGCCCGTTTTTCCCTGCTTTGCATGCAAACAATTCCGTGATTCCCATGAAACAGGTCGGGCCTCGACTTGCATGAGGGTCTCGAGAAAATCCCAAGTACACTGTCACAAGTAAAGGGGGACCCTGAGTTCAACCAGTTTAGAAAAGGAGTTTTAAATGTACCCCAAGTCAACCGAGATGAGGCCCCCCCCCCCCTTTCATTGACCCCCCGGTCCATACCCCTTTCCCCCACCCACACGACCAGGGGCTTGACTCCCTCGGGCAACTCCAAGGATCCCCGAGAAAAAACATCCCCAAGCCCTATGGGAAATTAAAAGTTCAGCAGAGAAACCCTCGAGGAATGCTGTGCCCTTCCCCCAAACTCCCTGGGAAAACGGGACTGTTTTCCGTCTGAGACTCAAGTTTGAAAGGTCAACTTTTAAAAAAAGCCCCTCAAAAAGGGAGAGTTCTCCCAAAAAGTATGAGGGGGGGACCCTGATTGCTGCCCAAAAAGTGGTTGCCCAAGAACCCCGGACTCGAATGGGGGGGCCCGTGTTTCCTTGCAGTTTTTTGAAGCCCGGGTTCATCTTTCATCTCACAAGGTAAGGGGATGTCTGCTAATTTTTTTGAGTTCCTGAGAAAGCCCGGGGCCCCCGACTCCATTAAAAGCAATGTCTCACAGCCCCCTACATTTCCAGAGGCACGCGAGTCCTGCTTCAAAAGGGACGGTGGTTGGATCCTCTTGAACTTTGCAGGAATCCCAGTATCGCTTTTGGCTACGGGAAAAGGAACCTGGGTCTCCCGACTCACCTCGAGAAGCATCCCTTTTGCCCTGCCAAGCCTCGAAGAGACTCCTGAGGTGTCCCTCCCAACTCGAAGGGGTCCTGACTTCGT
>JAJLRB010001992.1:0-35093 GCA_020976825.1 Odocoileus hemionus
TTTAGGCAACTCCAGAGGTTCCCCCAGAACAACGGGCCAAGTCTAGAGGAGTACCAAGTTCAGCAGAGCAACTCGAGGACTGCTCCGTGTGTACCCCAAATTGCCTCGAGATGAGAGCTGATTCCCTGGCTTAGACTCAAGACGTAGGCCACCTTTCCACAAGCCCCTCAAGAGGAGGCTTCTTTCAGCAATAGGTATGAGGGAGGGACCTGAGATTGCTGCCTCAATGGGCATATACACCGAGAAGCCCTGACTCGAAAGGAGGCCGGGTTTTCCTTGCAGTGGCTTGAATACAGTCTAGTCTTTCATCTCACAAGGTGAAGGGATGTCTGCACCACCTGTGGAGTCCCTAGAGAAAGCCCTAGGTCCCCGACTCCTTTCGACGGAATGCCTCACATGCCTCTGACACCTCGAGAGGCACGCAGAGCTCACTGCTTCAAAATTTGACGGAGCCTGACTCCTCTTGAACATTGACAGGAATCCCAGTATCCCTGTGGCTACTGGAAAGGGACCCTGGGTCTCCCGACTCACCTCGAGAAGCGTCCCTTTTGCCCTGCCAAGCCTCGAAGAGACTCCTGAGGTGTCCCTCGTAACTCGACAGGAGTCCTGACTTCGTTGAACAACACGAGGGTTGAAGGGCCATCCCCGCCGTAAGTCGAGAATGTACCCCAGGTCCCCGCCGCAACTCGAGAAAAACCATGAGACTTCCCCCTCCAAGCGAGATGAGGCCCGATTCCCCTGCACTGCATGCAGAGCAATTCCGTGAGCCCCCTGAAACATGTCAGGAGCCTCGACTTGCTTGATGGATGTCGAGACAGTCCGCAAAAACACTGTCACAAGTAGAGAGGGACCCTGAGGTCACACCAGCATCGCGAAGGAGCTCCATGGGCCCCAAATCAACTCGAGATGAGGCCCGCTTCCCCTGCATTGACTCCAGAGCCATCCCCCGTTCCCCATCAAACACGACCTGAGGCTTGACTCCCTTTAGGCAACTCCAGAGGTTCCCCGAGAACAACGGCCAAGTCTAGAGGAGTACCAAGTTCAGCAGAGCAACTCGAGGACTGCTCCGTGTACCCCAAATTGCCTCGAGATGAGAGCTGATTCCCTGGCTTAGACTCAAGACGTAGGCCACCTTTCCACAAGCCCCTCAAGAGGAGGCTTCTCTCAGCAATAGGTATGAGGAGGGACCCTGAGATTGCTGCCTCATGGGCATATACACCGAGAAGCCCTGACTCGAAAGGAGGCCGGGTTTCCTTGCAGTGGCTTGAATACAGTCTAGTCTTTCATCTCACAAGGTGAAGGGATGTCTGCACCACCTGTGGAGTCCCTAGAGAAAGCCCTAGGTCCCCGACTCCTTTCGACGGAATGCCTCACATGCCTCTGACACCTCGAGAGGCACGCAGAGCTCACTGCTTCAAAATTTGACGGAGCCTGACTCCTCTTGAACATTGACAGGAATCCCAGTATCCCTGTGGCTACTGGAAAGGGACCCTGGGTCTCCCGACTCACCTCGAGAAGCGTCCCTTTTGCCCTGCCAAGCCTCGAAGAGACTCCTGAGGTGTCCCTCGTAACTCGACAGGAGTCCTGACTTCGTGAACAAACACGAGGGTTGAAGGGCCATCCCCGCCGTAAGTCGAGAATGTACCCCAGGTCCCCGCCGCAACTCGAGAAAAACCATGAGACTTCCCCCTCCAAGCGAGATGAGGCCCGATTCCCCTGCACTGCATGCAGAGCAATTCCGTGAGCCCCCTGAAACATGTCAGGAGCCTCGACTTGCTTGATGGATGTCGAGACAGTCCGCAAAAAAACACTGTCACAAGTAGAGAGGGACCCTGAGGTCACACAGCATCGCGAAGGAGCTCCATGGGCCCCAAATCAACTCGAGATGAGGCCCGCTTCCCCTGCATTGACTCCAGAGCCATCCCCCGTTCCCCATCAAACACGACCTGAGGCTTGACTCCCTTTAGGCAACTCCAGAGGTTCCCCGAGAAAAACGGGCCAAGTCTAGAGGAGTACCAAGTTCAGCAGAGCAACTCGAGGACTGCTCCGTGTACCCCAAATTGCCTCGAGATGAGAGCTGATTCCCTGGCTTAGACTCAAGACGTAGGCCACCTTTCCACAAGCCCCTCAAGAGGAGGCTTCTCTCAGCAATAGGTATGAGGGAGGGACCCTGAGATTGCTGCCTCAATGGGCATATACACCGAGAAGCCCTGACTCGAAAGGAGGCCGGTTTCCTTGCAGTGGCTTGAATACAGTCTAGTCTTTCATCTCACAAGGTGAAGGGATGTCTGCACCACCTGTGGAGTCCCTAGAGAAAGCCCTAGGTCCCGACTCCTTTCGACGGAATGCCTCACATGCCTCTGACACCTCGACCTCGAGAGGCACGCAGAGCTCACTGCTTCAAAATTTGACGGAGCCTGACTCCTCTTGAACATTGACAGGAATCCCAGTATCCCTGTGGCTACTGGAAAGGGGACCCTGGGTCCCGACTCACCTCACCTCGAAAGCGTTCCTTTTGCCCTGCCAAGCCTCGAAGAGACTCCTGAGGTGTCCCTCGTAACTCGACAGGAGTCCTGACTTCGTTGAACCAACACGAGGGTTGAAGGGCCATCCCCGCCGTAAGTCGAGAATGTACCCCAGGTCCCCGCCGCAACTCGAGAAAAACCATGAGACTTCCCCCTCCAAGCGAGATGAGCCCGATTCCCCTGCACTGCATGCAGAGCAATTCCGTGAGCCCCCTGAAACATGTCAGGAGCCTCGACTTGCTTGATGGATGTCGAGACAGTCCGCAAAAACACTGTCACAAGTAGAGAGGGACCCTGAGGTCACACCAGCATCGCGAAGGAGCTCCATGGGCCCCAAATCAACTCGAGATGAGGCCCGCTTCCCCTGCATTGACTCCAGAGCCATCCCCCGTTCCCCATCAAACACGACCTGAGGCTTGACTCCCTTTAGGCAACTCCAGAGGTTCCCCGAGAACAACGGGCCAAGTCTAGAGGAGTACCAAGTTCAGCAGAGCAACTCGAGGACTGCTCCGTGTACCCCAAATTGCCTCGAGATGAGAGCTGATTCCCTGGCTTAGACTCAAGACGTAGGCCACCTTTCCACAAGCCCCTCAAGAGGAGGCTTCTCTCAGCAATAGGTATGAGGGAGGGACCCTGAGATTGCTGCCTCAATGGGCATACACCGAGAAGCCCTGACTCGAAAGGGAGGCCGGCTTTCCTTGCAGTGGCTTGAATACAGTCTAGTCTTTCATCTCACAAGGTGAAGGGATGTCTGCACCACCTGTGGAGTCCCTAGAGAAAGCCCTAGGTCCCCGACTCCTTTCGACGGAATGCCTCACATGCCTCTGACACCTCGAGAGGCACGCAGAGCTCACTGCTTCAAAATTTGACGGAGCCTGACTCCTCTTGAACATTGACAGGAATCCCAGTATCCCTGTGGCTACTGGAAAGGGACCCTGGGTCTCCCGACTCACCTCGAGAAGCGTTCCTTTTGCCCTGCCAAGCCTCGAAGAGACTCCTGAGGTGTCCCTCGTAACTCGACAGGAGTCCTGACTTCGTTGAACCAACACGAGGGTTGAAGGGCCATCCCCGCCGTAAGTCGAGAATGTACCCCAGGTCCCCGCCGCAACTCGAGAAAAAACATGAGACTTCCCCCTCCAAGCGAGATGAGGCCCGATTCCCCTGCACTGCATGCAGAGCAATTCCGTGAGCCCCCTGAAACATGTCAGGAGCCTCGACTTGCTTGATGGATGTCGAGACAGTCCGCAAAAAACACTGTCACAAGTAGAGAGGGACCCTGAGGTCACACCAGCATCGCGAAGGAGCTCCATGGGCCCCAAATCAACTCGAGATGAGGCCCGCTTCCCCTGCATTGACTCCAGAGCCATCCCCCGTTCCCCATCAAACACGACCTGAGGCTTGACTCCCTTTAGGCAACTCCAGAGGTTCCCCGAGAACAACGGGCCAAGTCTAGAGGAGTACCAAGTTCAGCAGAGCAACTCGAGGACTGCTCCGTGTACCCCAAATTGCCTCGAGATGAGAGCTGATTCCTGGCTTAGACTCAAGACGTAGGCCACCTTTCCACAAGCCCCTCAAGAGGAGGCTTCTCTCAGCAATAGGTATGAGGGAGGGACCCTGAGATTGCTGCCTCAATGGGCATATACACCGAGAAGCCCTGACTCGAAAGGAGGCCGGGTTTCCTTGCAGTGGCTTGAATACAGTCTAGTCTTTCATCTCACAAGGTGAAGGGATGTCTGCACCACCTGTGGAGTCCCTAGAGAAAGCCCTAGGTCCCCGACTCCTTTCGACGGAATGCCTCACATGCCTCTGACACCTCGAGAGAGGCACGCAGAGCTCACTGCTTCAAAATTTGACGGAGCCTGACTCCTCTTGAACATTGACAGGAATCCCAGTATCCCTGTGGCTACTGGAAAGGGACCCTGGGTCTCCCGACTCACCTCGAGAAGCGTTCCTTTTGCCCTGCCAAGCCTCGAAGAGACTCCTGAGGTGTCCCTCGTAACTCGACAGGAGTCCTGACTTCGTTGAACAAACACGAGGGTTGAAGGGCCATCCCCGCCGTAAGTCGAGAATGTACCCCAGGTCCCCGCCGCAACTCGAGAAAAACCATGAGACTTCCCCCTCCAAGCGAGATGAGGCCCGATTCCCCTGCACTGCATGCAGAGCAATTCCGTGAGCCCCCTGAAACATGTCAGGAGCCTCGACTTGCTTGATGGATGTCGAGACAGTCCGCAAAAACACTGTCACAAGTAGAGAGGGACCCTGAGGTCACACCAGCATCGCGAAGGAGCTCCATGGGCCCCAAATCAACTCGAGATGAGGCCCGCTTCCCCTGCATTGACTCCAGAGCCATCCCCCGTTCCCCATCAAACACGACCTGAGGCTTGACTCCCTTTAGGCAACTCCAGAGGTTCCCCGAGAACAACGGGCCAAGTCTAGAGGAGTACCAAGTTCAGCAGAGCAACTCGAGGACTGCTCCGTGTACCCCAAATTGCCTCGAGATGAGAGCTGATTCCCTGGCTTAGACTCAAGACGTAGGCCACCTTTCCACAAGCCCCTCAAGAGGAGGCTTCTCTCAGCAATAGGTATGAGGGAGGGACCCTGAGATTGCTGCCTCAATGGGCATACACCGAGAAGCCCTGACTCGAAAGGAGGCCGGGTTTTCCTTGCAGTGGCTTGAATACAGTCTAGTCTTTCATCTCACAAGGTGAAGGGATGTCTGCACCACCTGTGGAGTCCCTAGAGAAAGCCCTAGGTCCCCGACTCCTTTCGACGGAATGCCTCACATGCCTCTGACACCTCGAGAGGCACGCAGAGCTCACTGCTTCAAAATTTGACGGAGCCTGACTCCTCTTGAACATTGACAGGAATCCCAGTATCCCTGTGGCTACTGGAAAGGGACCCTGGGTCTCCCGACTCACCTCGAGAAGCGTCCCTTTTGCCCTGCCAAGCCTCGAAGAGACTCCTGAGGTGTCCCTCGTAACTCGACAGGAGTCCTGACTTCGTTGAACAAACACGAGGGTTGAAGGGCCATCCCCGCCGTAAGTCGAGAATGTACCCCAGGTCCCCGCCGCAACTCGAGAAAAACCATGAGACTTCCCCCTCCAAGCGAGATGAGGCCCGATTCCCCTGCACTGCATGCAGAGCAATTCCGTGAGCCCCCTGAAACATGTCAGGAGCCTCGACTTGCTTGATGGATGTCGAGACAGTCCGCAAAAACACTGTCACAAGTAGAGAGGGACCCTGAGGTCACACCAGCATCGCGAAGGAGCTCCATGGGCCCCAAATCAACTCGAGATGAGGCCCGCTTCCCCTGCATTGACTCCAGAGCCCATCCCCCGTTCCCCATCAAACACGACCTGAGGCTTGACTCCCTTTAGGCAACTCCAGAGGTTCCCCGAGAACAACGGGCCAAGTCTAGAGGAATACCAAGTTCAGCAGAGCAACTCGAGGACTGCTCCGTGTACCCCAAATTGCCTCGAGATGAGAGCTGATTCCCTGGCTTAGACTCAAGACGTAGGCCACCTTTCCACAAGCCCCTCAAGAGGAGGCTTCTCTCAGCAATAGGTATGAGGGAGGGACCCTGAGATTGCTGCCTCAATGGGCATATACACCGAGAAGCCCTGACTCGAAAGGAGGCCGGGTTTCCTTGCAGTGGCTTGAATACAGTCTAGTCTTTCATCTCACAAGCGAAGGGATGTCTGCACCACCTGTGGAGTCCCTAGAGAAAGCCCTAGGTCCCCGACTCCTTTCGACGGAATGCCTCACATGCCTCTGACACCTCGAGAGGCACGCAGAGCTCACTGCTTCAAAATTTGACGGAGCCTGACTCCTCTTGAACATTGACAGGAATCCCAGTATCCCTGTGGCTACTGGAAAGGGACCCTGGGTCTCCCGACTCACCTCGAGAAGCGTCCCTTTTGCCCTGCCAAGCCTCGAAGAGACTCCTGAGGTGTCCCTCGTAACTCGACAGGAGTCCTGACTTCGTTGAACAAACACGAGGGTTGAAGGGCCATCCCCGCCGTAAGTCGAGAATGTACCCCAGGTCCCCGCCGCAACTCGAGAAAAACCATGAGACTTCCCCCTCCAAGCGAGATGAGGCCCGATTCCCCTGCACTGCATGCAGAGCAATTCCGTGAGCCCCCTGAAACATGTCAGGAGCCTCGACTTGCTTGATGGATGTCGAGACAGCCGCAAAAACACTGTCACAAAGTAGAGAGGGACCCTGAGGTCACACCAGCATCGCGAAGGAGCTCCATGGGCCCCAAATCAACTCGAGATGAGGCCCGCTTCCCCTGCATTGACTCCAGAGCCATCCCCCGTTCCCCATCAAACACGACCTGAGGCTTGACTCCCTTTAGGCAACTCCAGAGGTTCCCCGAGAACAACGGGCCAAGTCTAGAGGAGTACCAAGTTCAGCAGAGCAACTCGAGGACTGCTCCGTGTACCCCAAATTGCCTCGAGATGAGAGCTGATTCCCTGGCTTAGACTCAAGACGTAGGCCACCTTTCCACAAGCCCCTCAAGAGGAGGCTTCTCTCAGCAATAGGTATGAGGGAGGGACCCTGAGATTGCTGCCTCAATGGGCATATACACCGAGAAGCCCTGACTCGAAAGGAGGCCGGGTTTCCTTGCAGTGGCTTGAATACAGTCTAGTCTTTCATCTCACAAGGTGAAGGGATGTCTGCACCACCTGTGGAGTCCCTAGAGAAAGCCCTAGGTCCCCGACTCCTTTCGACGGAATGCCTCACATGCCTCTGACACCTCGAGAGGCACGCAGAGCTCACTGCTTCAAAATTTGACGGAGCCTGACTCCTCTTGAACATTGACAGGAATCCCAGTATCCCTGTGGCTACTGGAAAGGGACCCTGGGTCTCCCGACTCACCTCGAGAAGCGTTTCTTTTGCCCTGCCAAGCCTCGAAGAGACTCCTGAGGTGTCCCTCGTAACTCGACAGGAGTCCTGACTTCGTTGAACCAACACGAGGGTTGAAGGGCCATCCCCCCGTAAAGTCGAGAATGTACCCCAGGTCCCCGCCGCAACTCGAGAAAAACCATGAGACTTCCCCCTCCAAGCGAGATGAGGCCCGATTCCCCTGCACTGCATGCAGAGCAATTCCGTGAGCCCCCTGAAACATGTCAGGAGCCTCGACTTGCTTGATGGATGTCGAGACAGTCCGCAAAAACACTGTCACAAGTAGAGAGGGACCCTGAGGTCACACCAGCATCGCGAAGGAGCTCCATGGGCCCCAAATCAACTCGAGATGAGGCCCGCTTCCCCTGCATTGACTCCAGAGCCATCCCCCGTTCCCCATCAAACACGACCTGAGGCTTGACTCCCTTTAGGCAACTCCAGAGGTTCCCCGAGAACAAACGGGCCAAGTCTAGAGGAGTACCAAGTTCAGCAGAGCAACTCGAGGACTGCTCCGTGTACCCCAAATTGCCTCGAGATGAGAGCTGATTCCCTGGCTTAGACTCAAGACGTAGGCCACCTTTCCACAAGCCCCTCAAGAGGAGGCTTCTCTCAGCAATAGGTATGAGGGAGGGACCCTGAGATTGCTGCCTCAATGGGCATATACACCGAGAAGCCCTGACTCGAAAGGAGGCCGGGTTTCCTTGCAGTGGCTTGAATACAGTCTAGTCTTTCATCTCACAAGGTGAAGGGATGTCTGCACCACCTGTGGAGTCCCTAGAGAAAGCCCTAGGTCCCCGACTCCTTTCGACGGAATGCCTCACATGCCTCTGACACCTCGAGAGGCACGCAGAGCTCACTGCTTCAAAATTTGACGGAGCCTGACTCCTCTTGAACATTGACAGGAATCCCAGTATCCCTGTGGCTACTGGAAAGGGACCCTGGGTCTCCCGACTCACCTCGAGAAGCGTCCCTTTTGCCCTGCCAAGCCTCGAAGAGACTCCTGAGGTGTCCCTCGTAACTCGACAGGAGTCCTGACTTCGTTGAACAAACACGAGGGTTGAAGGGCCATCCCCGCCGTAAGTCGAGAATGTACCCCAGGTCCCCGCCGCAACTCGAGAAAAACCATGAGACTTCCCCCTCCAAGCGAGATGAGGCCCGATTCCCCTGCACTGCATGCAGAGCAATTCCGTGAGCCCCCTGAAACATGTCAGGAGCCTCGACTTGCTTGATGGATGTCGAGACAGTCCGCAAAAAAACTGTCACAAGTAGAGAGGGACCCTGAGGTCACACCAGCATCGCGAAGGAGCTCCATGGGCCCCAAATCAACTCGAGATGAGGCCCGCTTCCCCTGCATTGACTCCAGAGCCATCCCCCGTTCCCCATCAAACACGACCTGAGGCTTGACTCCCTTTAGGCAACTCCAGAGGTTCCCCGAGAACAACGGGCCAAGTCTAGAGGAGTACCAAGTTCAGCAGAGCAACTCGAGGACTGCTCCGTGTACCCCAAATTGCCTCGAGATGAGAGCTGATTCCCTGGCTTAGACTCAAGACGTAGGCCACCTTTCCACAAGCCCCTCAAGAGGAGGCTTCTCTCAGCAATAGGTATGAGGGAGGGACCCTGAGATTGCTGCCTCAATGGGCATATACACCGAGAAGCCCTGACTCGAAAGGAGGCCGGGTTTTCCTTGCAGTGGCTTGAATACAGTCTAGTCTTTCATCTCACAAGGTGAAGGGATGTCTGCACCACCTGTGGAGTCCCTAGAGAAAGCCCTAGGTCCCCGACTCCTTTCGACGGAATGCCTCACATGCCTCTGACACCTCGAGAGGCACGCAGAGCTCACTGCTTCAAAATTTGACGGAGCCTGACTCCTCTTGAACATTGACAGGAATCCCAGTATCCCTGTGGCTACTGGAAAGGGACCCTGGGTCTCCCGACTCACCTCGAGAAGCGTTCCCTTTTGCCCTGCCAAGCCTCGAAGAGACTCCTGAGGTGTCCCTCGTAACTCGACAGGAGTCCTGACTTCGTTGAACAAACACGAGGGTTGAAGGGCCATCCCCGCCGTAAGTCGAGAATGTACCCCAGGTCCCCGCCGCAACTCGAGAAAAACCATGAGACTTCCCCCTCCAAGCGAGATGAGGCCCGATTCCCCTGCACTGCATGCAGAGCAATTCCGTGAGCCCCCTGAAACATGTCAGGAGCCTCGACTTGCTTGATGGATGTCGAGACAGTCCGCAAAAACACTGTCACAAGTAGAGAGGGACCCTGAGGTCACACCAGCATCGCGAAGGAGCTCCATGGGCCCCAAATCAACTCGAGATGAGGCCCGCTTCCCCTGCATTGACTCCAGAGCCATCCCCCGTTCCCCATCAAACACGACCTGAGGCTTGACTCCCTTTAGGCAACTCTCCAGAGGTTCCCCGAGAACAACGGGCCAAGTCTAGAGGAGTACCAAGTTCAGCAGAGCAACTCGAGGACTGCTCCGTGTACCCCAAATTGCCTCGAGATGAGAGCTGATTCCCTGGCTAGACTCAAGACGTAGGCCACCTTTCCACAAGCCCCTCAAGAGGAGGCTTCTCTCAGCAATAGGTATGAGGGAGGACCCTGAGATTGCTGCCTCAATGGGCATATACACCGAGAAGCCCTGACTCGAAAGGAGGCCGGGTTTTCCTTGCAGTGGCTTGAATACAGTCTAGTCTTTCATCTCACAAGGTGAAGAAGGGATGTCTGCACCACCTGTGGAGTCCCTAGAGAAAGCCCTAGGTCCCCGACTCCTTTCGACGGAATGCCTCACATGCCTCTGACACCTCGAGAGGCACGCAGAGCTCACTGCTTCAAAATTTGACGGAGCCTGACTCCTCTTGAACATTGACAGGAATCCCAGTATCCCTGTGGCTACTGGAAAGGGACCCTGGGTCTCCCGACTCTCACCTCGAGAAGCGTCCTTTTTGCCCTGCCAAGCCTCGAAGAGACTCTCTGAGGTGTCCCTCGTAACTCGACAGGAGTCCTGACTTCGTTGAACAAACACGAGGGTTGAAGGGCCATCCCCGCCGTAAGTCGAGAATGTACCCCAGGTCCCCGCCGCAACTCGAGAAAAACCATGAGACTTCCCCCTCCAAGCGAGATGAGGCCCGATTCCCCTGCACTGCATGCAGAGCAATTCCGTGAGCCCCCTGAAACATGTCAGGAGCCTCGACTTGCTTGATGGATGTCGAGACAGTCCGCAAAAACACTGTCACAAGTAGAGAGGGACCCTGAGGTCACACCAGCATCGCGAAGGAGCTCCATGGGCCCCAAATCAACTCGAGATGAGGCCCGCTTCCCCTGCATTGACTCCAGAGCCATCCCCCGTTCCCCATCAAACACGACCTGAGGCTTGACTCCCTTTAGGCAACTCCAGAGGTTCCCCGAGAACAACGGGCCAAGTCTAGAGGAGTACCAAGTTCAGCAGAGCAACTCGAGGAATGCTCCGTGTGTACCCCAAATTGCCTCGAGATGAGAGCTGATTCCCTGGCTTAGACTCAAGACGTAGGCCACCTTTCCACAAGCCCCTCAAGAGGAGGCTTCTCTCAGCAATAGGTATGAGGGAGGGACCCTGAGATTGCTGCCTCAATGGGCATATACACCGAGAAGCCCTGACTCGAAAGGAGGCCGGGTTTCCTTGCAGTGGCTTGAATACAGTCTAGTCTATCATCTCACAAGGTGAAGGGATGTCTGCACCACCTGTGGAGTCCCTAGAGAAAGCCCTAGGTCCCCGACTCCTTTCGACGGAATGCCTCACATGCCTCTGACACCTCGAGAGGCACGCAGAGCTCACTGCTTCAAAATTTGACGGAGCCTGACTCCTCTTGAACATTGACAGGAATCCCAGTATCCCTGTGGCTACTGGAAAGGGACCCTGGGTCTCCCGACTCACCTCGAGAAGCGTCCCTTTTGCCCTGCCAAGCCTCGAAGAGACTCCTGAGGTGTCCCTCGTAACTCGACAGGAGTCCTGACTTCGTTGAACCAACACGAGGGTTGAAGGGCCATCCCCGCCGTAAGTCGAGAATGTACCCCAGGTCCCCGCCGCAACTCGAGAAAAACCATGAGACTTCCCCCTCCAAGCGAGATGAGGCCCGATTCCCCTGCACTGCATGCAGAGCAATTCCGTGAGCCCCCTGAAACATGTCAGGAGCCTCGACTTGCTTGATGGATGTCGAGACAGTCCGCAAAAACACTGTCACAAGTAGAGAGGGACCCTGAGGTCACACCAGCATCGCGAAGGAGCTCCATGGGCCCCAAATCAACTCGAGATGAGGCCCGCTTCCCCTGCATTGACTCCAGAGCCATCCCCCATTCCCCATCAAACACGACCTGAGGCTTGACTCCCTTTAGGCAACTCCAGAGGTTCCCCGAGAACAACGGGCCAAGTCTAGAGGAGTACCAAGTTCAGCAGAGCAACTCGAGGACTGCTCCGTGTACCCCAAATTGCCTCGAGATGAGAGCTGATTCCCTGGCTTAGACTCAAGACGTAGGCCAACTTTCCACAAGCCCTCAAGAGGAGGCTTCTCTCAGCAATAGGTATGAGGGAGGACCCTGAGATTGCTGCCTCAATGGGCATATACACCGAGAAGCCCTGACTCGAAAGGAGGCCGGGATTTCCTTGCAGTGGCTTGAATACAGTCTAGTCTTTCATCTCACAAGGTGAAGGGATGTCTGCACCACCTGTGGAGTCCCTAGAGAAAGCCCTAGGTCCCCGACTCTTTTCGACGGAATGCCTCACATGCCTCTGACACCTCGAGAGGCACGCAGAGCTCACTGCTTCAAAATTTGACGGAGCCTGACTCCTCTTGAACATTGACAGGAATCCCAGTATCCCTGTGGCTACTGGAAAGGGACCCTGGGTCTCCCGATCACCTCGAGAAGCGTCCCTTTTGCCCTGCCAAGCCTCGAAGAGACTCCTGAGGTGTCCCTCGTAACTCGACAGGAGTCCTGACTTCGTTGAACAAACACGAGGGTTGAAGGGCCATCCCCCCGCCGTAAGTCGAGAATGTACCCCAGGTCCCCGCCGCCGCAACTCGAGAAAAACCATGAGACTTCCCCCTCCAAGCGAGATGAGGCCCGATTCCCCTGCACTGCATGCAGAGCAATTCCGTGAGCCCCCTGAAACATGTCAGGAGCCTCGACTTGCTTGATGGATGTCGAGACAGTCCGCAAAAACACTGTCACAAGTAGAGAGGGACCTGAGAGGTCACACCAGCATCGCGAAGGAGCTCCATGGGCCCCAAATCAACTCAACTCGAGATGAGGCCCGCTTCCCCTGCATTGACTCCAGAGCCATCCCCCGTTCCCCATCAAACACGACTGAGGCTTGACTCCCTTTAGGCAACTCCAGAGGTTCCCCGAGAACAACGGGCCAAGTCTAGAGGAATACCAAGTTCAGCAGAGCAACTCGAGGACTGCTCCGTGTACCCCAAATTGCCTCGAGATGAGAGCTGATTCCCTGGCTTAGACTCAAGACGTAGGCCACCTTTCCACAAGCCCCTCAAGAGGAGGCTTCTCTCAGCAATAGGTATGAGGGAGGAGGGACCCTGAGATTGCTGCCTCAATGGGCATATACACCGAGAAGCCCTGACTCGAAAGGAGGCCGGGTTTCCTTGCAGTGGCTTGAATACAGTCTAGTCTTTCATCTCACAAGGTGAAGGGATGTCTGCACCACCTGTGGAGTCCCTAGAGAAAGCCCTAGGTCCCCGACTCCTTTCGACGGAATGCCTCACATGCCTCTGACACCTCGAGAGGCACGCAGAGCTCACTGCTTCAAAATTTGACGGAGCCTGACTCCTCTTGAACATTGACAGGAATCCCAGTATCCCTGTGGCTACTGGAAAGGGACCCTGGGTCTCCCGACTCACCTCGAGAAGCGTCCCTTTTGCCCTGCCAAGCCTCGAAGAGAGACTCCTGAGGTGTCCCTCGTAACTCGACAGGAGTCCTGACTTCGTTGAACAAACACGAGGGTTGAAGGGCCATCCCCGCCGTAAGTCGAGAATGTACCCCAGGTCCCCGCCGCAACTCGAGAAAAACCATGAGACTTCCCCCTCCAAGCGAGATGAGGCCCGATTCCCCTGCACTGCATGCAGAGCAATTCCGTGAGCCCCCTGAAACATGTCAGGAGCCTCGACTTGCTTGATGGATGTCGAGACAGTCCGCAAAAACACTGTCACAGTAGAGAGGGACCCTGAGGTCACACCAGCATCGCGAAGGAGCTCCATGGGCCCCAAATCAACTCGAGATGAGGCCCGCTTCCCCTGCATTGACTCCAGAGCCATCCCCCGTTCCCCATCAAACACGACCTGAGGCTTGACTCCCTTTAGGCAACTCCAGAGGTTCCCCGAGAACAACGGGCCAAGTCTAGAGGAATACCAAGTTCAGCAGAGCAACTCGAGGACTGCTCCGTGTACCCCAAATTGCCTCGAGATGAGAGCTGATTCCCTGGCTTAGACTCAAGACGTAGGCCACCTTTCCACAAGCCCCTCAAGAGGAGGCTTCTCTCAGCAATAGGTATGAGGGAGGGACCCTGAGATTGCTGCCTCAATGGGCATATACACCGAGAAGCCCTGACTCGAAAGGAGGCCGGGTTTCCTTGCAGTGGCTTGAATACAGTCTAGTCTTTCATCTCACAAGGTGAAGGGATGTCTGCACCACCTGTGGAGTCCCTAGAGAAAGCCCTAGGTCCCCGACTCCTTTCGACGGAATGCCTCACATGCCTCTGACACCTCGAGAGGCACGCAGAGCTCACTGCTTCAAAATTTGACGGAGCCTGACTCCTCTTGAACATTGACAGGAATCCCAGTATCCCTGTGGCTACTGGAAAGGGACCCTGGGTCTCCCGACTCACCTCGAGAAGCGTTTCTTTTGCCCTGCCAAGCCTCGAAGAGACTCCTGAGGTGTCCCTCGTAACTCGACAGGAGTCCTGACTTCGTTGAACCAACACGAGGGTTGAAGGGCCATCCCCGCCGTAAGTCGAGAATGTACCCCAGGTCCCCGCCGCAACTCGAGAAAAACCATGAGACTTCCCCCTCCAAGCGAGATGAGGCCCGATTCCCCTGCACTGCATGCAGAGCAATTCCGTGGCCCCCTGAAACATGTCAGGAGCCTCGACTTGCTTGATGGATGTCGAGGGGGGGGGGGGGGGGGGGGGGGGGGGGGGGGGGGGGGGGGGGGGGGGGGGGGGGGGGGGGGGGGGGGGGGGGGGGGGGGGGGGGGGGGGGGGGGGGGGGGGGGGGGGGGGGGGGGGGGGGGGGGGGGTCTCCCCCTCCCCCGAAAAGTGTTTTTTTCCCCTGCCAAGCCCCCAAGGAGACCCCTGAGGTGTCCCTCGAACTCACAGGAGTCCTGCTTCGCTAAACCCAACGGGGTTTAAAGGGGCCATCCCCCGAAATCAGAATGTCCCCCAGGCCCCCCTAAATCGAGAAAAACCATGAGAACTTCCCCCCCAAGCGGGTGGGGCCCGATTCCCCGCACTGCATGCGAGAAATTCCGTAGCCCCATGAAAATGTCAGGACCTCGACTTGCTTGAGGGATTCGAAAAAATCCGCAAAAAAACTCTGTCACTATCAGAGGGACCCTGGGGGTCACACTAGCATCGCGAACGGGCTCCATGTACCCAAATCAACTCGAGATGAGGCACGCTTTCCCTGCATTGACTCCAGAGCCATCCCCCGTTCACCATCAATACACGGACCTGAGGCTTGACTCCCTTTTAGGCAACTCCAGATGTACCCCGAGAACAACGTGCCCAGTCTAAGGAGATACCAAGTTCAGCAGAGCAACTCGAGGATCTGCTCCATGTACCCCAAATTGCCTCAAGATGAGAGACGATACATGATTTCCCTGGACTTAGACTCTAGACGTAGGCCACCTTTTCAACAAGCACTTCAAGAGGAGGCTTCTCCCAGCAATAGGTATAGGGAGGGAGGGTCCTGAAATTGCTGCCTCAATGGGCATATACACCGAGAAGCCCTGACTCGAAAGGAGGCCCGCTTCCGTGCAGTGGCTTGAATACAGTCTAGTCTTTCAGTTCTCAACAAGCTGAAGGGATGTCCTGCACCACCTGTGGAGTACCCTAGAAAAGCCCTAGGTCCCCCGAACATCCTTTGAGACGGAATGGCACACATTGCCACTGACACCTCGGAGAGGCACTCGAGAAGCTCACTGCTGTCAAAGATTTGACGGAGCCTGACTCCGTCTTGAACATTGACCGGAATATCCCAGTATCCCTGTGCTACTGGAAAGGGACGCCTGGGTCTCCCGACTCAACCTCGAGAACGTCGTTTCACTTTTGCCTCTGCCGAAGCCTCGAAGAGACTCCTTGAGTGTGTCCCCGTCGTAACTCCGACAGGAGTCCTGACTTCGTTGAAAACCTAACACGAAGGTTGAGATGGCCAATCCTCCGTGCCGTAAGTCGAGAATGAACCCCAGGTCCCCCGCCGCAACTCGAGAAAAACCATGAGACTTCCCCCTGCTCAAGCGATACGAGGCCCCGAATCCCCTGCACAGTGCATTGCAACCGATCAATTTCCGTTAGCCCCTGAAACAAGTCAAGGGAGCCTCGACTTGCTTGATGGATGTCGAAACAGTCCGCAAAAACACTTGTCACAAGTAAGAGGGACCCGAGGTCCACACCCAGCATCGCGAAGGAGCTTCCATGGGCCCCAAATCAACTCGAGATGAGGCCCCGCTTCCCCTGCATTGACTCCAAGCCATCCCCCCCGTTCCCCATCAAACCACGACCTGAGGCTTGACTCCCTTTAGGCAACTCCAGAGGTTCCCCGAGAAAAAACGGGCCCAGTCTAGTAGGAGTACCAAGTTCAGCAGAGCAACTCAGGACTGCTCCGTGGTAACCCCAAATTGCCCTCGAGATGAGAGCTGATTCCCTGGCTTAGACCCTCAAGACGTAGGCCACCTTCCACAAGCGCCCCTCAAGAGGAGGCTTCTCTCAGCCACATAGTTATGAGGTGAGGACCCTGAGATTGCTGTCCGCTTCAATGGGCAAATACAACCGAGAAGGCCCTGACTCGATAAGGAGGCCCGGCTTTCCATATGCACTGGCTTGAATTACAGACTAGTCCTTTCATCTCACAAGCTGAAGGGATGTCTGCACCACCTGTGGTAGTCCCTAGATAAAGCCCTAGGTCCCCGACGTCCTTTTCGTACGTGAAATGCCTCACCTGCCTCTGAACACCTCGAGAGTGCACTCAAGAGCTCACTTCCTCAAAAATTTGAACGGATGCCTGACTCCTCTTGAACATTGATCAGGAATCCCCATATTCCCTGTGGCTACTGGAAAGGGACCCTGGGTCCCCACTCACCTCGACAAGTGTTTCTTTTCCCCCTGCCAACCTCGAAGGACCCCTGAGGTGCCCTCCTAACTCAAAGGGCCCTGATTCGCTAAACCAACACGGGGGTTTGAAGGGCCTCCCCGCCAAAACCGAGAAGTACCCCAGGCCCCGCCGTAATCGGGAAAAACCGGGCTTTCCCCCCCAAGGGATGTGGCCCGATTCCCCTCCTGATGCAGAGAAATTCCTGGCCCCATGAAACTGTCAGGACCTCGTTGCTTGATGGTTTCCGACAAAATCGCAAAAACTCTGTACTAGTCAGGGGGACCCGAGTCCATTTGCATCGCGAAGGGCTCCATGAAACCCCCAATCAACTCGAGATGAGACCCGTTTCCCCGCATGATTCCAGAGCCACCCCCCTTTCCCTTAAAACAGACCTGAGGCTTGACTCCCTTTAGACCTCCAGGGCCCCCGTGTGAACGGCCAAGTCTGGAGGAATCCCAAGTTCGCACGGGAACTCGAGACTGCCCCGTGTACCCCAAGAATTGCCTCGCGATGAGAGCTGATTTCCTGGCTTAGACTCAAGACGTAGCCACCTTTCGCACAACCCCCAAGAGGAGGCTTCTCTCAGCAATAGGTATGAGGGAGTGACCCTGAGATTGCTGCCTCAATGGGCATATACACCGGAGAAGCCCTGAGCTCGAAAGGAGGGGCCCCGTCTTTCCTTGCATGGCTTGAGATCCAGTCATATTTCCCTTTTCATCTCACAAGCTGAAGGGATGTCTGCACCACCTGTTGAGATCCCTAGAGAAAGGGGCCCCCGCTAGTCCCCGACTCCTGTGTTCGCACGATACGGAATGCCTCACATGCCGTCTGACACCTCGAAGGCAACGCAGAGCTCTCGCTTGCTGCTTCAAAATTTGACTGAGCCTGACTCCTCTTGAACAATTGACAGGAAATCCCAGTAATCCGTGTGGCTACTGGAAAGGGAACCCTGGGTTCTCCCGACACACACCTCGAGAGGCGTCCCTTTTGCCCTGCCAAGCCTCGAAGAGACTTCTGAGCGTGTCCTCGTAACTCGACAGGATGTCCTGACTTCGGTTGAACAGAACACGAGGGTGTTGAAGGGCCATCCCCTGCCGGTAAGTCGAGAATGTACCCCAGGTCCCCGCCGCAAGTCGAGAAAAAACCATGAGACTTCCCCCTCCAAGCGAGATGAGAACCGATTTCTCCTGCAACTGCATGCCAGAAGCAATTCCGTGAGCACCCCGAAACATGGTCATGACCTCGACTTGCTTGGATGGATTGTCAAGACAGTCATCAAAAACACAGTCACAAGTAGATGAGGGACCAGAGGGACACACCAGTCATCGCGATGGAGCTGCCATGGGCCCCAAAATCAACTCGAGAATGGGGCCCCGCTTCCCCTGCAAGTTGACTCCAGAGCCATACCCAGTACCCCATCAAACCACGATCTGAGGCTTGACTTCCCTTTAGGCAAACTCCAGAGGATTCCCGGAAAACTAACGGGCCAAGTCTAAGAGGAGTGGGTAACCAATGTTCAAGCAGAGCAACTCGAGGATCGCTCCGTGTACCCAAATTGCCGTCGAGATTGAGAGCTGATTCCCTGGCTTAGACTTCAGAAACGGGGACGTAGGCCACCTTTCCACAAAAGCCCTCAAGAGGAGGGGTGGGCTTCCTCTCAGCAATAGGTATATGAGGGAGGGACCCTGAGATTGCTTGCCTCAATGGGGCATATACACCGAGAAGCCCTGACTCGAAAGGAGGGCCGGGTTTTCCTTGCAGTGGCTTGAATACAGGTCTTTTGTCTTTCATCTCACAAGGTGAAGGGGGATGTCTGCACCACCTGTGGAGTCCCTAGAGAAAGCCCTAGGTCCCCGACTCCTTTCGACGGAATGCCTCACATGCCTCTGACACCCCGAGAGGCACGCAGAGGCTCACTGCTTCAAAATTTGACGGAGCCTGACTCCCTCTTGAACATTGACAGATCCCAGTATCCCTGTGGCTTACTGGAAAGGGACCCTGGGTCTCCCGACTCACCTCGAGAAGCGTCCCTTTTGCCCTGCCAAGCCCTCGAAGAGACTCCTGAGGTGTCCCTCGTAACTCGACAGGAGTCCTGACTTCGTTGAACAAACACGGGAGGGTTTGAAGGGCCATCCCCGCCGTAAAGTCGAGAAAATAAGGAGCTCCAATTGGGCCCCAAATCAACTCGAGATGAGGCCCGCTTCCCCTGCATTGACTCCAGAGCCATCCCCCGTTCCCCATCAAACACGACCTGAGGCTTGACTCCCTTTAGGCAACTCCAGAGGTTCCCCGAGAACAAACGGGCCAAGTCTAGAGGAATACCAAGTTCAGCAGAGCAACTCGAGGACTGCTCCGTGTACCCCAAATTGCCTCGAGATGAGAGCTGATTCCCTGGCTTAGACTCAAGACGTAGGCCACCTTTCCACAAGCCCCTCAAGAGAGGCTTCTCTCAGCAATAGGTATGAGGGAGGGACCCTGAGATTGCTGCCTCAATGGGCATATACACCGAGAAGCCCTGACTCGAAAGGAGGCCGGGTTTTCCTTGCAGTGGCTTGAATACAGTCTAGTCTTTCATCTCACAAGGTGAAGGGATGTCTGCACCACCTGTGGAGTCCCTAGAGAAAGCCCTAGGTCCCCGACTCCTTTCGACGGAATGCCTCACATGCCTCTGACACCTCGAGAGGCACGCAGAGCTCACTGCTTCAAAATTTGACGGAGCCTGACTCCTCTTGAACATTGACAGGAATCCCAGTATCCCTGTGGCTACTGGAAAGGGACCCTGGGTCTCCCGACTCACCTCGAGAAGCGTCCCTTTTGCCCTGCCAAGCCTCGAAGAGACTCCTGAGGTGTCCCTCGTAACTCGACAGGAGTCCTGACTTCGTTGAACAAACACGAGGGTTGAAGGGAAAAACCATGAGACTTCCCCCTCCAAGCGAGATGAGGCCCGATTCCCCTGCACTGCATGCAGAGCAATTCCGTGAGCCCCCTGAAACATGTCAGGAGCCTCGACTTGCTTGATGGATTTCTCGAGAAAGTCCGCAAAAACACTGTCACAAGTAGAGAGGGACCCTGAGGTCACACCAGCATCGCGAAGGAGCTCCATGGGCCCCAAATCAACTCGAGATGAGGCCCCGCTTCCCTCTGCATTGAACTCCAGAGCCATCCCAGTTCCCCATCAAACACGACCTGAGGCTTGACTCCCTTAGGCAACTCCAGAGGTTCCCCGAGAACAACGGGCCAAGTCTAGAGGAGTACCAAGTTCAGCAGAGCAACTCGAGGACTGCTCCGTGTACCCCAAATTGCCTCGAGATGAGAGCTGATTTCCTGGCTTAGACTCAAGACGTAGGCACCTTTTCCACAAGCCCCTCAAGAGGAGGCTTCTCTCAGCAATAGGTATGAGGGAGGGACCCTGAGATTGCTGCCTCAATGGGCATATACACCGAGAAGCCCTGACTCGAAAGGAGGCCGGTTTCCTTGCGAGGCTTAGAAATACAGTCTAGTCTTTCATCTCACAAGGTGAAGGATGTCTGCACCACCTGTGGAGTCCCTAGAGAAAGCCCTAGGTCCCCGGAACTTCCTTTCGACGGAATGCCTCACATGCCTCTGACACCTCGAGAGGCACGCAGAGCTCACTGCTTCAAAATTGGACGGAGCCTGACTCCTCTTGAACATGACAGGATCCCAGTATCGCCTGGGGCTACTGGAAAGGGACCCCTGGTCTCCCGACTCACCTCGAGGAAGCGTCCCTTTTGCCCTGCCAAGCCTCGAAGAGACTCCTGAGGTTTCCCTCGTAACTCGACAGAAGTCCTGACTTCGTTGAACAAACACGAGGGTTGAAGGGCCATCCCCCGCCGTAATCGAGAATGTACCCCAGTCCCCGCCGCAACTTCGAGAAAAAAACATGAAGACTTCCCCCTCCAAGCGAGATGATAGCCCGATTCCCCTGCACTGCATGCAGAGCAATTCCGTGAGCCCCCCTGAAACATGTCAGGAGCCTCGACTTGCTTGAGGATGTCGAGACAATCCGCAAAAACACTGTCACAAGTAGAGAGGGACCCTGAGGTCACACCAGCATCGCGAAGGAGCTCATGGCCCCCAAATCAACTCGAGATGAGGCCCGCTTCCCCTGCATTGACTCCAGAGCCATCCCCCGTTCCCATCAAACACGACCTGAGGCTTGACTCCCTTTAGGCAACCTCCAGAGGTTCCCCGAGAACAACGGGGCCAAGTCTAGAAGTACCAAGTTCAGCAGAGCAACTCGAGGACTGCTCCGTGTACCCCAAATTGCCTCGAGATGAGAGCTGATTCCCTGGCTTAGACTCAAGACGTAGGCCAACTTTCCACAAGCCCCTCAAGAGGAGCTTCTCTCAGCAATAGGTATGAGGGAGGGACCCTGAAATTGCTGCCTCAATGTACATATACACCGAGAAGCCCTGCTACTCGAAAGGAGGCCGGGTTTCCTTGCAGTGGCTTGAATACAGTCGTAGTCTTTCATCTCAACAAGGTGAAGGGATGTCTGCACCACCTGTGGATCCCCTAGAGAAAGCCCTAGGTCCCCGACTCCTTCGACGGAATGCCTCACATGCCTCTGACACCTCGGGAGAAGGCACGCAGAGCTCACTTGCTTCAAAATTTGGACGGACCTGACTCCTCTTGAACATTGACAGGAATCCCAGTATCCCTGTGGCTACTGGAAAGGGACCCTGGTCTCCCCTGACTCACCTCACAGAAGCGTGCCTTTTGCCCTGCCAAGCCTCGAAGAGACTCCTGAGGTTGTCCCTCGTAACTCGATCAGGGAGTCCTGACTTCGTTGAACAAACACGAGGTTTGAAGGCCATCCCCGCCGTAAGTCGAGAATGTACCCCAGGTCCCCGCCGCAACTCGAGAAAACCATGAGACTTTTCCCCCTCCAAGCGAGATGAGCCCGATTCCCCTGCAACTGCATGCAGAGCAATTCCGTGAGCCCCCTGAAACATGTCAGGACCTCGACTTGCTTGATGGATGTTCGAGACAGTCCGCAAAAACACTGTCACTAAGTACAGAGAGGACCCTGAGGTCACAACCTAGCATCGCGAAGGAGCTCCATGGGCCCCAAATCAACTCGAGATGAGGCCCGCTTCCCCTGCATTGATTCCAGAGCCATCCCCGCGTTCCCCATCAAACACGACCTGAGCTTGACTCCCTTTAGGCAACTCCAGAGGTTCCCCGAGAACAACGGGCCCAAGTCTAGAGGAGTACCAAGTTCAGCAGAGCAACTCGAGGACTGCTCCGTTGTACCCCAAATTGCCTCGAGATGAGAGCTGATTCCCTGCTTAGACTCAAGACGGTAGCCAACTTTCACAAAGCCCCTCAAGAGGAGGCTTCTCTCAGCAATAGGGTATGAGGAAGGACCCTGAGATTGCTGCCTCAATGGGCATATACACCGAGAAGCCTGACTCGAAAGGAGTAAGGAGCCGGTTTCCTTGCAGTGGCTTGAATACAGTCTAGTCTTTCATCTCACAAGGTGAAGGATGTCTGCACCACGCTGTGGAGTCCCTATAGAAACCCGAAGGTCCCCGACTCCTTTCGACTGAATGCCTCACATGTGCCTCTGACACCTCGAGATGGCACGCAGAGAGCTCACTGCTTTCAAAATTTGGATGGAGCCTGACTCTCTCTTGAACAATCATGACAGGAATCCAGTATCCCTGTGGCTACTGGAAAGGACCCTGGGGTCTCCCGACACACCTCGAGAAGCGTCCCTTTTGCCCTGCCAAGCCCGAAGAGACTCACTGAGGTGTCCCTCGTAACTCGACAGGAAGTCCTGACGCTTCGTTGAACAAACACGAGGGTTGAAGGGCCATTCCCCGCCCCGTAAGTCGAGAATGTACCCCAGGTCCCCGCCGCAAACTCGAGAAAAACCATGAGACCTTCCCCCTCCAAGCGAGATGAGGCCCGATTCCCCTGCACTGCATGCAGAGCAATTCCGTGAGCCACCCATGAAAACATGTCAGGAGCCCTCGACTTGCTTGATGGATGTCGAGACAGTCCGCAAAAACACTGGTCACAAGTAGAGAGGACCCTGAGGTCACACCATCATTGCCGAAGCTCCATGGCCCCAAATCCACTCGAGATGAGGCCCGCTTCCCCTGCATTGACTCCAGAGCCATCCCCGTTCCCCATCAAACACGACCTAGGCTTGACTCCCTTAGGCAACTCCAGAGGTTTCCCCGAGAACAACGGCCAAGTCTAGAGGAGTAATCAAGTTCAGCAGAGCAACTCGAGGACTTGCTCCGTACACACCAAATTGCCTCGAGATGAGAGCTGATTTTCCTGGCTTAGACTCAAGACGTAGTCCAACTTTCCACAAGCCCTCAAGAGGAGCTTCTTCTCAGCAATAGGTATGAGGGAGGGACCCTTGGAGATTGCTGCCTCAATGGGCATATACACCGAGAAGCCCTGACTCGAAAGGAGGCCGGGTTTCCTTGCAGTGGCTTGAATACAGTCTAGTCTTTAACTCACAAGGTGAAGGGATGTCTGCACCACCTGTGGAGTCCCTAGAGAAACGCCCTAGTCCCCGACTTCCTTTCGACGGAATGCCTCACATGCCTCTGACACCTCGAGAAGGCACGCAGGAGCTCACTGCTTCAAAATTTGACGGAGCCTGACTCCTCTTTAACATTGACAGGAATCCCAGTATCCCTGTGGCTACTGGAAAGGGACCCTTGGTCTCCCGACTCACCTCGAGAAATCGTCCCTTTTTGCCCTGCCAAGCCTCGAAGAGACTCCTAGAGGTGTCCCTCGTAACTCGACAGGACTCCTGACTTCGTTGAACAAACACGAGGGTTGAAGGGCCATCCCCGCCGAAAGTCGAAGAATGTAACCCAGTCCCCGCCGCAACTCGAGAAAAAAATGAGAACTTCCCCTCAAGCGAGATGAGGCCCGATTCCCCTCACACTGCATGCAGAGCAATTTCGTGAGCCCCCTTGGGGGGAAACATGTCAGGAGCCTCGACTTGCTTGATGGATGGTCGAATTACAGTCCGCAAAAACACTGTCACAAGTAGAGAGGGACCCTGAGGTCACACCAGCATCGCGAAGGAGCTCCATGGGCCCCCAAATCAAACTCGAGATGAGGCCCGCTTCCCCTGCATTGACTCCAGAGCCATCCCCAGTTCCCCATCAACACGACATGAGCTTGGACTCCTTTATGGAACTCCAGAGGTTCCCGGGGAACAACGGGCCAAGTCTAGACGATACCAAGTTCACAAGAGCAGGCACTCGAGGACTGCTCCGTGTACCCCAAATTGCCTCGAGATGAGAGCTGATTCCCTTGGCATAGACTCAAGAATCGTAGGCCACCTTTTTCACAAGCCCCTCAAGGAGGCTTCTCTCAACAATAGGTAATGAGGGAGGACCCTGAGATTGCTGCCTCAATGGCAATAATACACCGAAATGCCCTGGACTCGAAAGGAGGGCCGGGTTTCCTTGCAGTGTCTTTGAATACAGTCTTATCTTTCATCTCACAAGGTGGAAGGGATGTCTGCACCACTGTGATCCCTAGAGGAAAGCCCTAGGTCCCCGACTCCTTTCTACGTAATGCCTCACATGCCTCTGACACCTCGAGAGGCACGCAGAGCTCACTGCTTCAAAATTTGACCGGAGCCTGACTGCTCTTGAACATTGACAGGAATCCCAGTATCCCTGTGGCTACTGGAAAGGGACCCTGGGTCTCCCGACTCACCTTGAGAAGCGTTCCTTTTGCCCTGCCAAGCCTCGAAGAGACTCCTGAGGTGTCCCTCGTAACTCGACAGGAGTCCTGACTTCGTTGAACCAACCGAGGGTTGAAGGCATCCCCGCCGTAAAAGTCGAGAATGTACCCAGGTCCCGCGGCAACTCGAGAAAAACAATGAGACTTCCCCTCCAAGCGAGATGAGGCCCGATTCCCTGCATGCATGCAGAGCACTTTCCGTGAGCCCCCCCCTGAAACATGTCAGGAGCCTCGACTTGCTTGAATGGATGTCGAGACGTCCGCCCCCAAAAACACTGTCCACAGGTAGAGAGGGACCTGAGGTCACACCGCATCGCGAAGGAGCTCCATGGGCCCCATATCAACTCGAGTATGAGGCCCGCTTCCCCTGCATTTTGACTCCAGAGCCATTCCAGTTCCCATCAAACTACGACTGAGGCTTGACTCCCTTTTAGGCAACTCAGAGGTTCCCAGAGAACCAAAGGGCAAGTCTAGATGAGTACCAAGCTCAGCCAGAAGCAACTCGAGGCACTGATCGTGTATACACCAATTTGCTCTCGAGATTGAGATCTGATTCCCTGGCTTAGGATTCAAAGCGTAGGCCACTATCACCACTAGCGCTCAAAGAGGAGGCTTCTACTCAGCAATAAGGTATGAGGGTGCGAAACCTGAGATTGCTGCCTCTAATGGCGCATTATACAACGATAAGCCCTGACTCGAAAGTAGGCGGCTTTCATTGCAGGGGCCTTGAAAATACCAGTTAGTCGTTTATTCACTAACGCTGAAGGGGATGGTTTGCACCACTGTGGCCGTGGTCTTGGAGAAATGGCCATAGGCCCCGATCAGGCTTTCGACGGAATGCCTCACTTGCCTCTGACAATCTTAGAAGGCACTGCAGAAGCTCATCTGCTTCAAATTATTTGGACGGAGCATGAATCCTCTTGCGTACGTTGACAGGAATCCCAGTATCTCCTGTGGCTACTGGAAAAGGAGGCGACCTGGGTCTCCCGACTAACTGTCGAGAAGCGGTTCCTTTTGCCTGCCAAGCTCGAAGGAGACTCCTGAGGGTGTCCCTCGGTAACTAGGACAGGAGTCCTGATTCGTGTGATACAAACCACGAGCGTTGAAGGGCCATCCCCGCGTATGTCGTGAATGATTACCCAGGTCGCCGCGCAATCGAGTAAGACAAATGGAGACTTCCCCCTCAAAGCGCAGATGATGACCGATTCCCTGCACTGCCATGCAGAGCAAGTCTATTGGAGCACCCTGGAAACCATGTCAGGAGATCGACTTGCTTGATGGATGTCGAGACAGTCACGTAAAAACTACAGTCAAACAGTATAGAGTTGGGCCCTGAGGTCACACTGAATCGCGAAGGAGCTCCCTGGGCCACATATCACACTCGAGATGAGGGCCGCATCCCTGCATTGGACTTCCAGAGCTACCATCCCCGTTCCCCATCAAACACAACCTGAGGCTTGACTCCCTTTTACGGCAAATCCAGGAGGTTCGGCGAGAACACTAGGGCATGTCTAGTAGGAGTACCAAGGTTCAGCAGAGCCACTAGAGGAAATGTTTCCGTGTACCCCACACAAATTGCCTCGAGATGGAGAGCTGATTCCCTGGCTTAGAATCAAGACGTAGGCCACCTTTCCACAAGCCTCTCAAGAGGAGGACTTCTCTCAGAATAGGTTTGAGGGAGGGGACATGAGATTGGCTGCCTCATTGGGAATATACACCGAGAAGCCCTGACTCGAAAGGAGCGGGCTTTCCTATGCGTTGGCTTGAAATAATCAGTCTAGTATATCATCTCACAAGCTGAAGGATGTCTGCACCAACACCTGTGGAGTCATAGAGAAAACCGGTCCCCCCCCCCCCCCCCCCCCCCCCCCCCCCCCCCCCCCCCCCCCCCCCCCCCCCCCCCCCCCCCCCCCCCCCCCCCCCCCCCCCCCCCCCCCCCCCCCCCCCCCCCCCCCCCCCCCCCCCCCCCCCCCCCCCCCCCCCCCCCCCCCCCCCCCCGCAAAAAAGTCACAAGTAAGAGGGACCGAGGTCACCCCCAGCTCGCAAAGGGCCCGGACCCCAAATCAACTCGAGATGAGGCCCGCTTCCCCTGCATTGACTCCCAGAGCCATCCCCATATCCCCATCAAACACGACCCTAGGGCTTGACTCCCTTTAGGGCAACTCAGATGTTCCCCGAAACAACGGCCAAGTCTAGAGGAGTACCAAGTTCAGGAGAGCAATTCGGGAATGCCCCGTGTACCCCCAAAATTTTCTTGAGAAAGAGCTGTTTTCCCGGCTTAATCAAGACGTGGGCCAACTTTCCACAAGCCCTCAAAAAAAAAGCTTCTCTCAGAAAGGGTTGGGGGAGGGACCTGAGATTGCGCCTAAAGGGGGATATACACGAAAAACCCCCTACTCAAAGGGAGGGGGGGGTTTCCTTCAGGGCTTAATACATTTTCTTTATCTCCAAGTAAAGGGGTTCTGCACCCCCGTGGAGTCCCTAGAAAAAAACCCTGTTCCCCGATCTTTCGAGGAACCCTCAATGCCCCACCTGAGGGCACCAGGCTAAATGCTCAAAATTTGGGACCCTGATCCTCTGAATTGGGGAATCCAGTATCCCTGTGGCTACTGGAAAGCCCCTGGGTTGGGTAAATCGAAAAGCCCCCTTTTGTGCCAAGCCCTCGAAGAAAGGACCCTGAGGTTTCCCGAAAACTCGAAGGATTTTGATTTCCTAACAAACATAGGGTTGAAGGGCCATCCCCGCCGAATGCCGAGAATATACCCAGGCCCCCCCCCGCCGCAACACGAGAAAAACCTTGGAGAATTTCCCCTCCAAGCGAGAAGAGGCCCCGATACTCCCATCCCCTGCAATTCATGCAGAGCAATTCCGTGAGCCCCCTGTAACTTTGTCAGGAGCCTCGACTTGCTTGGATGATGTCTAGACAGTCCGTCAAAAACAACTGTCAACAAGTAGAGAGTAGGACCCCTGAGAGTCACACCAGCATTAATAAGGAGCTCGCATGGCCCCAAATCATCTCCGATATGAGGCCCGCTTCCGCTCCCCCTGCATTGACTTCCCAGAGCCAACCACCTGTACCCCATCAAACACGATTCTGAGGCTTGACTCCCCTTTAGGCAACTCCAGAGGTTCCCCGAGAACAACGGGCACGGAAAGGTCTAGAGGAGTTACCAAGTTCAGCAGCAGCAACACGAGGACTGGCTCCGTGTACCCCCAATTTGCCTCGAGATGAGGAGCTGAATTCCCTGGCTTTAAGGACTGAAGACGTAGGCCACCTTTCCACAAGCCCCCTCAAGAGGAGGCTTACTCTCTCGACAATACGTATGATGAAGGGGGACCCTGAGGATTTGCTGCCTGCAATGGGCATATACACCGAGAAGCCCTGACTAGAAAGGAGGCCGGGTTCCTCCTTTCAGTGGCTGTGAAAAATACAGTCTAGTCATTCATCTCACAAGGTGAAGGGATCCCTGCCCCACCTGTGGCGTCCTAGAGAAAGCCCCTAGGTACCCCGACTCCTTTCGACGGAATGCCTCACATGCCTCTGACACCACGAGAAAGCACGCAGAGCTCACCTGCTTCAAAATTTGACGGAGCCTGAAATCCTTTTGAACATTGACAGGAATCCCAGTATCCCTGTGGCTACTGTAAAGGGACCCTGGGTCTCCCGACTCACCTCGAGACATGCGTCCCTCCCTTTTGCCCCTGCCAAGCCTCGAAGAGACTCCTGAGGTGTACCCCTCGTAACTCGACAGGACTCCTGACTTCGTTTGAACAAACACAGAGGGTTGAAGGGCCATCCCCCCCACATCCCCCCGCCGTAAGTCGAGAATGTACCCCAGGTCCCCGCCGGCAACTCGAGAAAAACAATGAGACTTCCCCCTCCAAGCGAGATGAGCCCGATTCCCCTGCACTGCATGCAGAGCAATTTCCGTGAGCCCCCTGAAACATGTCAGGAGCCTCGACTTGCTTGATGGATGTCGAGAACAGTCCGCAAAAACAGCTGTCTACAAGTAGAGAGGGACCCTGAGGTCACACCAGCATTGCGAAGGGAGCTCCATGGGCCCCAAATCAACTCGAGATGAGGCCCGCTTCCCCGCTGCATTGACTCCAGAGCCATCCCCATTCCCCATCAAACACAAAACCGACTGAGGCTTGACTCCCTTTAAGCAACTCCAGAGGTTCCCCGAGAACAACGGGCCAAGTCTAGACGGAGTACCAAGTTCAGCAGAGCAACTCGAGGACTGCTCCGTGTACCCCCGAAATTGCCTCGAGTGAGAGCTGATTCCCTGGCTTAGACTCAAGACGTAGGCCACCTTTCCCACAAGCCCCTCAAGAGGAGGCTTCTCTCAGCAATAGGTATGAGGGAGGGACCCTGAGATTGCTGCCTCAATGGGCATATACACCGAGAAGCCCTGACTCGAAAGGAGGCCCTGGGTTTCTTTGCAGTGGCTTGAATACAGTCTAGTCTTTCATCTCACAAGGTGAAGGATGTCTGCACCACCTGTGGAGTCCCTAGAGAAAGCCCTAGGTCCCCGACTCCTTTCGACGGAATGCCTCACATGCCTCTGACAACCTCGAGAGGCACGCAGCAGAGCTCACTGCTTCAAAATTTGACGGAGCCTGACTCCTCTTGAACATTGACAGGAATCCCAGTATCCTGTGGCTACTGGAAAGGGACCCTGGGTCTCCGACTCACCTCGAGAAGCGTCCCTTTTTGCCCTGCCAAGCCTCGAAGAGACTCCTGAGGTGTCCCTCGTAACTCGACAGGAGTCCTGACTTCGTTGAACAAACACGAGAGTTGAAGGGCCATCCCCGCCGTAAGTCGAGAATGTACCCCAGGTCCCCCGCCGCAACTCGAGAAAAACCATGAGACTTCCCCCTCCAAGCGAGATGAAGGCCCGATTCCCCCTGCACTGCATGCAGAGCAATTCCGTGAGCCCCTGAAACATGTCAGGAGCCTCGACTTGCTTGATGGATGTCGAGACAGTCCGCAAAAACACTGTCACAAGTAGAGAGGGACCCTGAGGTCACACCAGCATTGCGAAGGAGCTCCATGGGCCCCAAATCAACTCGAGATGAGGCCCGCTTTCCCTGCATTGACTCCAGAGCCATCCCCCGTTCCCCATCAAACACGACCTGAGGCTTGACTCCCTTTAGGCAACTCCAGAGGTTCCCCGAGAACAACGGGCCAAGTCTAGAGGAGTACCAAGTTCAGCAGAGCAACTCGAGGACTGCTCCGTGTACCCCAAATTGCCTCGAGATGAGAGCTGATTCCCTGGCTTAGACTCAAGACGTAGGCCACCTTTCCACAAGCCCCTCAAGAGGAGGCTTCTCTCAGCAATAGGTATGAGGGAGGGACCCTGAGATTGCTGCCTCAATGGGCATATACACCGAGAAGCCCTGACTCGAAAGGAGGCCGGGTTTCCTTGCAGTGGCTTGAATACAGTCTAGTCTTTCATCTCACAAGGTGAAGGGATGTCTGCACCACCTGTGGAGTCCCTAGAGAAAGCCCTAGTCCCCGACTCCTTTCGACGGAATGCCTCACATGCCTCTGACAACCCAGAGGCACGCAGAGCTCACTGCTTCAAAATTTGACGGAGCCTGACTCCTCTTGAACATTGACAGGAATCCCAGTATCCCTGTGGCTACTGGAAAGGGACCCTGGGTCTCCCCGACTCACCTCGAGAAGCGTCCCTTTTTGCCCTGCCAAGCCTCGAAGAGACTCCTGAGGTGTCCCTCGTAACTCGACAGGAGTCCTGACTTCGTTGAACAAACACGAGGGTTGAAGGGCCATCCCCGCCGAAGTCGAGAATGTACCCCAGGTCCCCGCCGCAACTCGAGAAAAACAATGAGACTTCCCCCTCCAAGCGAGATGGAGCCCGATTCCCTGCACTGCATGCAGAGCAATTCCGTGAGCCCCTGAAACATGTCAGGAGCCTCGACTTGCTTGATGGATGTCGAGACAGTCCGCAAAAACACTGTCACAAGTAGAGAGGGACCTGAGGTCACACCAGCATCGCGAAGGAGCTCCATGGGCCCCAAATCAACTCGAGATAGGCCCGCTTCCCCTGCATTGACTCCAGAGCCATCCCCCGTTCCCCATCAAACACGACCTGAGGCTTGACTCCCTTTAGGCAACTCCAGAGGTTCCCCGAGAACAACGGGCCAAGTCTAGAGGAGTACCAAGTTCAGCAGAGCAACTCGAGGACTGCTCCGTGTACCCCAAATTGCCTCGAGATGAGAGCTGATTCCCTGGCTTAGACTCAAGACGTAGGCCACCTTTCCACAAAGCCCCTCAAGAGGAGGCTTCTCTCAGCAATAGGTATGAGGAGGGACCCTGAGATTGCTGCCTCAATGGGCATATACACCGAGAAGCCCTGACTCGAAAGGAGGCCGGTTTCCTTGCAGTGGCTTGAATACAGTCTAGTCTTTCATCTCACAAGGTGAAGGGATGTCTGCACCACCTGTGGAGTCCCTAGAGAAAGCCCTAGGTCCCCGACTCCTTTCGACGGAATGCCTCACATGCCTCTGACACCTCGAGAGGCACGCAGAGCTCACTGCTTCAAAATTTGACGGAGCCTGACTCCTCTTGAACATTGACAGGAATCCCAGTATCCCTGTGGCTACTGGAAAGGGACCCTGGGTCTCCCGACTCACCTCGAGAAGCGTCCCTTTTGCCCTGCCAAGCCTCGAAGAGACTCCTGAGGTGTCCCTCGTAACTCGACAGGAGTCCTGACTTCGTTGAACAAACACGAGGGTTGAAGGGCCATCCCCGCCGTAAGTCGAGAATGTACCCCAGGTCCCCGCCGCAACTCGAGAAAAACCATGAGACTTCCCCCTCCAAGCGAGATGAGGCCCGATTCCCCTGCACTGCATGCAGAGCAATTCCGTGAGCCCCCTGAAACATGTCAGGAGCCTCGACTTGCTTGATGGATGTCGAGACAGTCCGCAAAAACACTGTCACAAGTAGAGAGGGACCCTGAGGTCACACCAGCATCGCGAAGGAGCTCCATGGGCCCCAAATCAACTCGAGATGAGGCCCGCTTCCCCTGCATTGACTCCAGAGCCATCCCCCGTTCCCCATCAAACACGACCTGAGGCTTGACTCCCTTTAGGCAACTCCAGAGGTTCCCCGAGAACAACGGGCCAAGTCTAGAAGAGTACCAAGTTCAGCAGAGCAACTCGAGGACTGCTCCCGTGTACCCCAAATTGCCTCGAGATGAGAGCTGATTCCCTGGCTTAGACTCAAGACGTAGGCCACCTTTCCACAAGCCCCTCAAGAGGAGGCTTCTCTCAGCAATAGGTATGAGGGAGGGACCCTGAGATTGCTGCCTCAATGGGCATATACACCGAGAAGCCCTGACTCGAAAGGAGGCCGGGTTCCTTGCAGTGGCTTGAATACAGTCTAGTCTTTCATCTCACAAGGTGAAGGGATGTCTGCACCACCTGTGGAGTCCCTAGAGAAAGCCCTAGGTCCCCGACTCCTTTCGACGGAATGCCTCACATGCCTCTGACACCTCGAGAGGCACGCAGAGCTCACTGCTTCAAAATTTGACGGAGCCTGACTCCTCTTGAACATTGACAGGAATCCCAGTATCCCTGTGGCTACTGGAAAGGGACCCTGGGTCTCCCGACTCACCTCGAGAAGCGTCCCTTTTGCCCTGCCAAGCCTCGAAGAGACTCCTGAGGTGTCCCTCGTAACTCGACAGGAGTCCTGACTTCGTTGAACAAACACGAGGGTTGAAGGGCCATCCCCGCCGTAAGTCGAGAATGTACCCCAGGTCCCCGCCGCAACTCGAGAAAAACCATGAGACTTCCCCCTCCAAGCGAGATGAGGCCCGATTCCCCTGCACTGCATGCAGAGCAATTCCGTGAGCCCCCTGAAACATGTCAGGAGCCTCGACTTGCTTGATGGATGTCGAGACAGTCCGCAAAAACACTGTCACAAGTAGAGAGGGACCCTGAGGTCACACCAGCATCGCGAAGGAGCTCCATGGGCCCCAAATCAACTCGAGATGAGGCCCGCTTCCCCTGCATTGACTCCAGAGCCATCCCCCGTTCCCCATCAAACACGACCTGAGGCTTGACTCCCTTTAGGCAACTCCAGAGGTTCCCCGAGAACAACGGGCCAAGTCTAGAGGAGTACCAAGTTCAGCAGAGCAACTCGAGGACTGCTCCGTGTACCCCAAATTGCCTCGAGATGAGAGCTGATTCCCTGGCTTAGACTCAAGACGTAGGCCACCTTTTCCACAAGCCCCTCAAGAGGAGGCTTCTCTCAGCAATAGGTATGAGGAGGGAGGGACCCTGAGATTGCTGCCTCAATGGGCATATACACCGAGAAGCCCTGACTCGAAAGGAGGCCGGGTTTCCTTGCAGTGGCTTGAATACAGTCTAGTCTTTCATCTCACAAGGTGAAGGGATGTCTGCACCACCTGTGGAGTCCCTAGAGAAAGCCCTAGGTCCCCGACTCCTTTCGACGGAATGCCTCACATGCCTCTGACACCCGAGAGGCACGCAGAGCTCACTGCTTCAAAATTTGACGGAGCCTGACTCCTCTTGAACATTGACAGGAATCCCAGTATCCCTGTGGCTACTGGAAAGGGACCCTGGGTCTCCCGACTCACCTCGAGAAGCGTCCCTTTTGCCCTGCCAACCTCGAAGAGACTCCTGAGGTGTCCCTCGTAACTCGACAGGAGTCCTGACTTCGTTGAACAAACACGAGGGTTGAAGGGCCATCCCCGCCGTAAGTCGAGAATGTACCCCAGGTCCCCGCCGCAACTCGAGAAAAACCATGAGACTTCCCCCTCCAAGCGAGATGAGGCCCGATTCCCCTGCACTGCATGCAGAGCAATTCCGTGAGCCCCCTGAAACATGTCAGGAGCCTCGACTTGCTTGATGGATGTCGAGACAGTCCGCAAAAACACTGTCACAAGTAGAGAGGGACCCTGAGGTCACACCAGCATTGCGCAGGAGCTCCATGGGCCCCAAATCAACTCGAGATGAGGCCCGCTTCCCCTGCATTGACTCCAGAGCCATCCCCCGTTCCCCATCAAACACGACCTGAAGCTTGACTCCCTTTAGGCAACTCCAGAGGTTCCCCGAGAACAACGGGCCAAGTCTAGAGGAGTACCAAGTTCAGCAGAGCAACTCGAGGACTGCTCCGTGTACCCCAAATTGCCTCGAGATGAGAGCTGATTCCCTGGCTTAGACTCAAGACGTAGGCCACCTTTCCACAAGCCCCTCAAGAGGAGGCTTCTCTCAGCAATAGGTATGAGGGAGGGACCCTGAGATTGCTGCCTCAATGGGCATATACACCGAGAAGCCCTGACTCGAAAGGAGGCCGGGTTTCCTTGCAGTGGCTTGAATACAGTCTAGTCTTTCATCTCACAAGGTGAAGGGATGTCTGCACCACCTGTGGAGTCCCTAGAGAAAGCCCTAGGTCCCCGACTCCTTTCGACGGAATGCCTCACATGCCTCTGACACCTCGAGAGGCACGCAGAGCTCACTGCTTCAAAATTTGACGGAGCCTGACTCCTCTTGAACATTGACAGGAATCCCAGTATCCCTGTGGCTACTGGAAAGGGACCCTGGGTCTCCCCGACTCACCTCGAGAAGCGTCCCTTTTGCCCTGCCAAGCCTCGAAGAGACTCCTGAGGTGTCCCTCGTAACTCGACAGGAGTCCTGACTTCGTTGAACAAACACGAGGGTTGAAGGGCCATCCCCGCCGTAAGTCGAGAATGTACCCCAGGTCCCCGCCGCAACTCGAGAAAAACCATGAGACTTCCCCCTCCAAGCGAGATGAGGCCCGATTCCCCTGCACTGCATGCAGAGCAATTCCGTGAGCCCCCTGAAACATGTCAGGAGCCTCGACTTGCTTGATGGATGTCGAGACAGTCCGCAAAAACACTGTCACAAGTAGAGAGGGACCCTGAGGTCACACCAGCATCGCGAAGGAGCTCCATGGGCCCCCAAATCAACTCGAGATGAGGCCCGCTTCCCCTGCATTGACTCCAGAGCCATCCCCCGTTCCCCATCAAACACGACCTGAGGCTTGACTCCCTTTAGGCAACTCCAGAGGTTCCCCGAGAACAACGGGCCAAGTCTAGAGGAGTACCAAGTTCAGCAGAGCAACTCGAGGACTGCTCCGTGTACCCCAAATTGCCTCGAGATGAGAGCTGATTCCCTGGCTTAGACTCAAGACGTAGGCCACCTTTCCACAAGCCCCTCAAGAGGAGGCTTCTCTCAGCAATAGGTATGAGGGAGGGACCCTGAGATTGCTGCCTCAATGGGCATATACACCGAGAAGCCCTGACTCGAAAGGAGGCCGGGTTTCCTTGCAGTGGCTTGAATACAGTCTAGTCTTTCATCTCACAAGGTGAAGGGATGTCTGCACCACCTGTGGAGTCCCTAGAGAAAGCCCTAGGTCCCCGACTCCTTTCGACGGAATGCCTCACATGCCTCTGACACCTCGAGAGGCACGCAGAGCTCACTGCTTCAAAATTTGACGGAGCCTGACTCCTCTTGAACATTGACAGGAATCCCAGTATCCCTGTGGCT